>JAKTWI010000321.1:0-29212 GCA_030561065.1 Sporopachydermia cereana | reverse complement strand
TTATGGGAGAAAGGTTGTTCATGCAACCATGAAACCTTATTCATAAGGTTTCACAGCACATTCTGAGGGCCTTCAATGCCTTGAGAAGCAAAATAAAATGGTATATTGTTGTTAGTACTCGCTGAATGAAGGTGAATGCACAATTGAGACGGAGTTGACTGTACTTGTGAGATTTCTGAGACTGGAAAATTCATTTTAGCAACGGCTTCAAGCCGAGAAGGTGATATTGGAAGCGCTGAGTCTTGAGATGGAGTTGCCCACGAGTTTTGGAAAACAGCAAGTTTACGTGGATGTTGCTAGCCGCTACGAAAGTGCTGCAAGGCCTGAATATATCGAGCGACGAAAAGCCGGGAAGTACAAAGAGGATGATGGCGGTGATACATCGGGAAGCGATAGTGATAGTGACAGTGAGGACGAGTTTGACAACTACGATGAGCTTCCCATATCACACGAGTTGAAGATTCCAAATGCCCACGACAAGGTATGTTGACGAGATAGAGAATTTTGTTTTGAGAGTAATCACACATACTAACTGCTAGCAGAGTGTCTCATCAATTATTCGGGACAGTTCAGGCAACAGATTGATAACAGGTGGGAACGATGGACAGATCAAGCTTTGGGATTTCTCAGGAATGGATCCGATAAGAAAGCATCCGTTCAAAGCAATTGAGCCTAATGAAACCCACAGAGTGCGAAAGGTTACGTTCTCGAAAGACTACAGCAAATTTCTTGCAACGGTATCTGCCGCAGCATTCAAACTCTACGACAGGGAAGGAAATGAGCTGGAGGAGTTCAGAGCAGGTGATATGTATCTGACAGACGTGAGCAATACAAAAGGTCATATAGCCGAGGTGACAGATGTGGTGTGGAATCCGGTACAACACGACAAATTTCTATCATGTTCATTGGACTCCAGCCTGAGATTTTGGAATCTCAGCAAAAGTCCGAATAAACAGGAAAGAGTGGTTGTGGTGCGGAACCAAAAGTCAGCAGTCTCAGGGGGAAAGTGCAAGCTTGTCCGCTGCTGCTATTCGAACGACGGTAGCCAAGTTTACGCGATTGACTCATTAGGGCGACTATGTCGATGGAACGCTAAGGGACCATTTGTCCGACCACTGGATGCAATAGAGAACGCACATGCAGTAGAGGCTCATACAACCACACTGGCTTTCAGTCCAGTAGACGATAACTATCTGCTCTCACGAGCAACAGATGACACAGTAAAGCTCTGGGATCAAAGGAGTTTCAGCCGACCTGTTTTATCAAGGAGTGATGTGAAGTGCTCAACAGAGGCGACCAACGCTCAATTCTCCCCAGACGGTCAGTACATAATAACAGGAGAAGGCACGAATTTTCTTATTCTGGACAAGTCCGACCTCTCAACGATGCAGACCGTCAGCTTTGAAGGCAAAGACAATGGCGGAATGGTCACTTCCGTCAGCTGGCATAAAAAAACAAACCAAATAGACGTTGGCCATTTTGATGGATCCCTGTCTGTTTTATTCTCGCCATCTCTGTCGGAAAAAGGTGCCAAACTAGTAATCGAAAAAGCTCCTCGGGTGCGACATTTCGATGAAGATTCAGATTTCGGAGTGGATCTGACTGGCATCGGAAGAAGTGTCTACGACGCCCCCACAAATAACACATCCAAAAAGGACACTGGTACCTCCAACAGCAAAAGGCTGTTTCCTGAGGTACCGAACAACCTGCAGCGCGCCTCCCTAACCCCAGAATCAGATAAGGGAGCTGCAGGACAGGAACTCTCCGAAGATCCGCGGGAAGCTCTGCTGAAGTACGCGAAAAAGCGCCGCACAGAGGACGACCAATTATAAGAATAAAGCATTAAAAATCTGCACTCAGATGCTGAACTTCAAGGATAAATCTTCACCTAATCATTCTATTTGTCTCAACCATTTACTCTCAATCCTAAAGCTCTCAGCCCCGAAGGGACATGACGTCTCATCGTGATCCATTGTCCCAAATCAGAGGGAATCTTTGTTTACCATGTTCCCAATTCGGATGACCTAATCAGATATGCAGAGAAAATGTAAACAAATCCTCAGAGGTCAAAGCATTGTGATGCTCACTGATAAACATTAATTGAATCCGATGATACGTGATGCTCAGGACGGTCCAAAATGAGCCACAACCTGCACTTGTGATGCATGCACACTTTGGGCGAATGCCGTTGTATATCAGCACAATTGAGTAGGGGCTGATTTTGGGAGTGATCTACACCCCTCTGTTCATCGTCCTGGATCTGCGAACCAGGTGGAAACTCACAAGGGGGCCCTGAATGGTTCCGAGAGGCCGAGATCAGTGTTTTACGAGCTCGACAGATATCTGAGACCCCTTTGGGTATTGAGCCTGAGACTGGATTATCAAGTTAAGGCCGCGGCGCCAACTGCATACAATGCCCCCGAGGAAGACTCGTGGCAAGCCGCGGGCTACGGAAGAGCCGACAGAAACAACACGAAGACGGTCGACCCGGATTCAAAATCGTGAAGAACGGAAAGACCTGTTGTCAAGCAATGAGGAGAAATTACATACAGTGAAGCTCAAGCTGGGAGGACGGGGTAAGAAGCGGAAGCCCAACGAAGACGCCGAGGAAGATGGCGGGTTTGTATTCAGACGCAAAGGCGAAGAAAAGATACCGGAAGAAGGTGTCAAGAACGCATCGAAGAGCAGGAAGAAGCAGAGTAATTCCAGCAGTCAAAAAGGGAGCAGTCAAAGTAAAGACAGTGAGACAACGTCACAAGATGCGAAAGCTGATGCTGCAGCTAGGAAGCCCTCAAAGCCGTCCGCCGCTTCGGTGAAATCAGCAACTGCCTCCAAACCATCGAAAAAGACCACAGTGAATAACAAGCGAACATCCAATCTCAAATCGGGACAAACCTCGAAACGACAAAAAACTGATATCGTCAGCCTCAATATATTAGCTGACGAAGAAGAAGACGTTGTCAGCAAAAATGGCCAAGTTTCAGAAGAGACAGCTTCCCTTTTGAGGTTCAATATGGGAGTGAGGGATCTACCGGATCCGAAAAAAAAAGTGAAACCCAAGCAAGGGAAGAACGCTACTAAAACGAAACAAAGGAAACCCTTGAAGGTAACAGATGAAGATCTGGGACTGGAAAGACTTTCCCCTCCACCCGAGCCAATCCAAGAGCCTCCTCGATCAAACTCCGACACCACAACACAACAAATAACAATTCCGTTTTCCGATACCCCCGTGAGACGACCGATCAAGGACGCCAAACCGAAAGAGAAAGATAGGAAGGCTAGCTCTGGAGGTTTTAGACGGTCGTCCATGGCACTTAGAGGCAGAAGATTGAGCTCCATTGGAAATGGCTTTGAAGGAGTACCACACAAAGATGTCATGCCTGAAGAGTTCTACAAACACCTAAACAACGACCTACCAGAGCCACAAAGAATGCGTCAACTGAGTGTATGGTGCTTCAAAAAACAGTATGAATCGTTTGAGCAGAAAGCACAGGAAATCAGGACAGCACACGCCAGGAATCAGAAGTATTCGGCAGACGACGTGACGGCGGTAAACATCTGCAAAATCATCCTGGAGGATCTCATCAAAGATGTTCAGACAGGCAAAATATCGACAAATTGGTGGTCACGCGAAACTGACACAGATGACACAACAAAACTTGTCCCAAATGCTCGAAATGTCCAGAACCAACAACTCTACCAAGTGTTCGAAGATCGACTGAAGAGGCTCGAAAATGAGAAGGAACAGTGGCAGCAGGTCATGGAGTCTGTGGAGAAGATCGGCAATTACAAAACAATCAAATCCCAGGTTTCCAATGAAACGCTAAACAGCGACGCGAAAAGCCGAACCACGCAGCTGTTGTCTTCCCTGTCAGATATCCAGTCGAAAGTAACAGACTCCAGATTCCTGGAAGATACGATAGACATGCTGCATGAAGGTGTCCACAGGATCAGCGCCATAATGGGAGCAGAGTTTTTAGCCGATTCCCCTGCAACTGGAAACACTCTGCTGGACTCCTTTATTGTGAAAAACAACAAAAAACTCTCACAAATTCTCACTAATCGCATCCCCGACCGAGAGTCAGACTCGGCCGACTCAAAAGAGGACTCCCACAGTCTACTGAAGGCCATAGCAAAACTAAGCTGACCTTCCCGCAATACCGGGATTGTCAGTCTGACCTCATCCCCTGAGATACACTCGACCATCACTCAACGGCCGCCACCACCACATACCCTTACCCTCTACATTCGACTGCCGAGCACGAGCAGTCAACTGCCATGCCTCAACCTTCGACGTGATATGTATTATATGTATTGACTGTACTAATAAGAATCCTGTATTATTACCGTGGCTGTTTATTCCGCTCAAGAGCCGTCTGTGATTTGTGATTTGAACTTTGCGACACAATGGGTGCAAATGCTCAAGCCGGTGTTTGTGACAAGCAAACCAAACACTGAGCGCAATCGTAAATAAAAACAACAAGACATTGCTATGAACCGCCTGAGACTTTTCGCTTATGATTTGTCATTGATGAGATCAGATTAGGGAATAGCAAACAATTTGGGTGTCTGATATGTCATAACGTGTCTTTGAACCATCCGAAAAGCTCTCAGGTAGGACGTCGGTGGGAAACCAAAGGTGCAGAATCCAAGAGCCATGAGACTGAGATACCTGGTTGGATCCGCGGTATGGGTTGGAATCTGCCAAGGGAGGATATACGGCCTGACTTCTGTCACCGGAGCAGCATGTCTTTATGTTGCCAGTGACTTCAAAGAGTTCCAACGGTTCCCATTTGATTGCAAAAGGCCTGACTTGAACTATGCCTGCCGCTGTCGAGATCCAGCGTTTCTGGGGACGGTGCTCATGTGTTTGGATGCATATAGTGACACTGTGGAGGATTTGACTGAAGGATACAAGTATCTCATCAATACTTGCTATGCAGAGGCCAAGGTATCGTACACGTTCAAAGAGTTGGCTCATCAATTCCATAATGCCACACAACATTCCAGTCACGAATTTGGCAAAGGTGCGGTGATACTCAGGCCTTCTCAGTACCAGACTAGCAAAATGGCAGTCCTAGAATTGAAGCAGTCGAGGGATCTGTCAACACGACTTGGGTTTGTAAAAACTTTCTTCTTCAGGTCAACCGGGAGATACGGGTACTGAATAGCTCAGGACTAACAAATCAGATTGGGTATTGTGCTCATGTGGGTGATTATTGTGGCCATAGCTTCACTTTTTCACTTTTCCGAATGGATTTGGCCGTCATTGGGCAACCTCATGTACAACAGAACAATGAAAAAGGTCCAGTACTTTTTTCAAATTTCGCTCATAGCATGCAAATCAGACAGTCATACAGCGAGATGGGCGGCCCGCACGACAATCTCGGGCCTTTGTATCCTTCTGACAGGATTACTTATCATTATTCTCTCCGTTGTGGGCTATCCCAATTTCGCGGCAAACCCGATATTCGGTTCATGGCAAGAAAAAAGTTTGGTGTACCACGCAGATCGCACTGGCATCATCGCCATAGTTATACTGCCAATTCCACTGATTCTCAACACCAGAAATAGTCCGATTCAGTGGATTACCGGGTGGAAGCGTGACAAAGTGGTACTCATACATAAATGGATCGCAAGATTCTGTTTTGTTCTCATATGCTGTCACGGGCTCTTGTATGTTCGATACGCCAGATCGCACGATGATTATGTGAGTCGATGGTCTCTGATCCGATTCAGATGGGCCAACACTGCGGCAATTATTGCTTCTCTCATTATGGTTGGTTCCTTCCGTTATGTGCGCAGGAACTTCTATG
This sequence comes from Sporopachydermia cereana, assembly GCA_030561065.1. Lineage (NCBI taxonomy): Eukaryota > Fungi > Ascomycota > Sporopachydermiomycetes > Sporopachydermiales > Sporopachydermiaceae > Sporopachydermia > Sporopachydermia cereana. The sequence goes on along the minus strand of JAKTWI010000321.1, from coordinate 23,396 downwards.
AAGTCTTCAAGATGTCGCATTATGCATTCGCAGCAATATTCATAACTGGCTGCTGGTATCACTGTTATACGTTGGGTTGGACAGAGTTTATCATAATACCTCTGTCCTTGATATTGTTCGACATGGTTTTGAGAGTTGCCAAAATCGTCCTGAGTGGTGGTATCTGCGAGGCTGAGTTCTCATACTGTCGCGAATCGCAGACTTTGAAGGGTATCGTCACGTACTCTCAGTGGTGGCAGACCCGACCCGGCTCCTATGCATATCTGCATTTTCACTTCACACCAAAGACATGGTTTCAGTCACATCCGTTCACCGTTGTGACAGTCAATCGTAGCCTCAACACGTTCAATCACCTGTACTTCTGCCTCAAGGTTAAACAGGGTATAACACGCTCTCTCGCCGATCATATTGAGAATGAAGGAAACAGCAAGTTCCGCGTCCTTGTTGAGGGACCGTACAGATCAACCATACCAGTGCATAAATTCCACCAACTTCTACTGGTATCTGGGGGTGCAGGATTCTCTGTAACATACTCCTATGCAATGTCACTGGCACATTACCAAACAAACTTGGGAGTATTGAGCAAGATTGAAGTGCCTCAAGTACACCTCATCCTTGTCGTTCGCTCAAAGTCGTTCTTGATTGCATGGTTGGATGAGCTGAAAGAGCTGGCCAGTGCAGACAACATTCATATTCAAGTATTCGTTACGCTGACAGTCGCCAGCTCGAATCAAGACTGTGACAGTGAGGATAAAAGTTCAACCACAACGTCCTGGAAATTCAAGCCTTCACCGAGACCTTTACCAAAAGCAGAGCTCAGCACCAATCGCAACATATTCAATCAGACCTGGCCCGACAACATTGATGTAGGACTCTCGGAACATGAAATGTTTGAGGAAGCCGAAAAGTCCATTCGGTCGACCGGCGGAATTCAAAGCACAACAACATCCATCTTCACACCTGCATTGGGAACGTCCACCAGTTTTCTAAACCAATCACGAATACTCAACAATAGTCCGGAACGACTCTCAGTGATCAACAGGCCGTTGAGTCGGTCAGAAATCTCAAGGCCAAGACGCCATTCCTTGGAGTATCAGCAGCGAAGAGAGTACGAAACCGCTCAGCTATGTGCCAACCGCTCGACAGAGCTGAACGCACTGCTACTCGGTTGTCGTTTCGATTTGAAGTACGGCAGGCCCGACTTGGAGGCTGAGATATTCGACTACTTGCATCAGTTTCTCAAGGAAAGTGGTCCAATCGCCGTGATCAGCTGTGGTCCCGAGTCCATGAACCTCATGTCTAAACTCTCAGTGCTCAAATTCACAGTGGAGTATGAGCTGAGAAATGTTTCTGGGGACCACGAAAAACGAGACACACCGCCATCAAACCGCTTTGAAGGTCTGCGGCTCAAATACACCTCACTGTTGAGGTCGCTCAACCGCGAAATACGGCAACACAGCCGCATTCGTTACTATGAGGAAGGGTGCGTAGGCTGAACCTCAACTACTTTATAGCTAGCTTGCACCTAATAATCAAAACCCTTAATTACAGTGATTGGCAAATCAGACCCGTCTCTCCATATTGAGGGCATCCATTTGATACTCTTGATATCCACACATCCAGTTTCCTACGGCTTTCAGAGACTCAATTCCGACTGATCAATCAATCAGCACTCCATCTGAGCTTACACGACTATTTGACATCTGGCTGACCGATTGTCAAGGAAATCTTAATGCGCAGTTTGTAGGCTTATCCGCCGAAAAGGAACTTTGTCCAGGATGCCGATTCCGATTAGCCTTCTACCCCATGTTATCAACCCTCAAACAAGTAAGGTAATTCCGCTGCTTCTCTTGCCACATCCATTCAAACGGGCATCTCTGGCTCAACACTCAGCCTTCCTTGCGTTGCGCCCCTAAACCAGATCTCCATTGTATTGTAGACTACATTATTCACGCTTCGTCATATTGCAACTTGTCTTCATCATCCAGGCACCAAAATGTCACACTATCTCGGAAATATTCGGCTGATTAGGACAGTGGAAACCCAATTAGGCTTCACCCCCAGACTCTCATATATAGGCCCAAGGTTTCCTTCTTCAAGAGCGATTGCGACAACTGGGATCAGACATCGTGTATCCAGCGGTTTGTATTCACAGCTAATGGCGAATAAAGGGACTCCAATTGAATACCAATTGAGATTCTACTCCTCAAAAAGTGCCATATCAACAATGTCGTTTGGATCAAAAGCCGCTGAGCGTTTGGCCGGCAAAACCATCCTCATCACAGGTGCTTCTGCTGGCATTGGCAAAGACACAGCCTATGAATATGCGTCTGCTGGCAATGGAAACATCAAACTTATCCTGACTGCCAGAAGACTGGACAGATTACAGGAGATCAAGGCTGATCTCGAGTCGAAGTATAAGGACATAAAGGTGCTGAGCGCCAAGCTTGATGTTTCCAAGCCTCAGGAGGTGACGAAGTTTGTCGAGGAGCTGCCGGAGGAGTTCAGGGAGATTGACATTCTCATCAACAATGCGTAAGTATTCTAAGGCTTTGCATTTTCATGGGTGTGGACTGTGGGGTTATAAGATTGTGAGATTGTTGGATTGTGGGATTGTGGGATTGTAGAGTGTGGGGATATTCACTGGTTGTGGATGAGCTTTGAGAACAAGTATGCTAACAAAGACTCAGGGGAATGGTCCATGGCGTTGAAAAGATTGGCGAGATCAAACAGGAAGATATCGACATTATGTTTGACACCAATGTGAGGGGTCTTATTGCCGCGACACAGGCTGTTCTGCCTGGCATGAAGAAGCGCAACAGAGGTGATATTGTGAATCTGGGCTCCATTGCTGGCAGAGACCCCTACCCTGGTGGAGGTATCTACTGCGCTACCAAGGCAGCTGTCAGATCTTTTTCACACTCTCTGCGCAAGGAGTTGATTGACACGAGAATTCGGGTTATCGAAGTCCAGCCAGGTGCTGTAGAGACCGAGTTTTCGATCGTTAGATTCAGAGGAGACAAGGAAGCTGCAGCCAACGTGTATAAAGGGTCTGAGCCATTAATAGGTGAAGACATTGCCGAGATCATTGTGTTCGCCACTACCAGACGCGAGAACACTGTTATTGCTGAGACTCTGGTGTTCCCGTCCCACCAAGCATCGGCCAGCCATATCTACAAGAGACTTGATTAGACTGAATAGTCTATGCGAACATTAAAACAACTGTTTCATACAAATAATTGACTCTGTTGACTGTAAATCTAATTCGCTCTATTCATAACTGAGACTACTCTCGTCATTATCTACATGTTCGATGTCTATGTGCTGCCCGCGCTTCAATTGATACCCACCCACTATTATGCCCAATTTATGAAGCGTCGCACCAATGTATTGAATGATTTCACATTGTCAAGGAACAGATTGTGCCCTGCATTACTCACAACTGCAAGCGAAGCTCTCCCGAGCCCAAGCCCCTCTCGACTATTCAGCTCTCTCACTGCTGCTCTGCCAGCATCAACATTCATCCAGTCATCGTCACCGTAAAGCCACAATGTTGGCACCCGAATCTTGTGTATCCTGTCCAGAATAGGATTCCGAGCCACCAGACCGGGTGATAGCAGCTTGAAGATTCCATACTCGCCGGAGTTTTTGGAGACAAACAGTCTGTAGGAGTAATTGTGCAGAGCTTTGACCTCCGACAAGTCTTTGATCTCATCAGGATTACGACCAAATCGATAATGCGACCATCTGCTGACAAATTTGGGCCCAAAAGGCCCGGCTGCCTTGAGGATTGAGAATGGCGAGACATTTCTCTCCCACACATACCTAAAAACTCCCTTGATCTGCAGCCACCGACCAATGAAATTGTAGCTTGTGGGATCTGGACTAGGCTTTATTCGCACCTTTCCGTCATCTGAGGCTGCAACCTCCCCTTTCATAAACGGTGAATTAATTGCCAGGAAGTTCCTTTCCACACCCACGGGTGACACAAGTATTAGTTTCTCTACTCTTTCAGGGTACTTCAGGGCATACGCAACAGACAAGTATCCACCCATGGAATGGCCAAGCAAGTGGAATTTCTCAATTCCACGTTCGGCTCTCCACTTCTCTATTGCGTCAATGTAAAAGTCCTCAGTCTCCCTGACCATTTTTGCTGAACTTTCTCTCAAGCTTTGCAACTCTTTAGGATCAAACTCAAGCACCACATCATCGTATGACGCCGTCTTCTGTTTACCCTCTGAAAGGGAGCGAGCCTCAACATGGGGGAGTTTGGCATTTGTCACTTTCATCTTTGGTCTTGCCGACATCCCATAGCCAAGTAGGTCAATAGCATGTACTATAGTTCCTTCTTTGGAAGATAGACCCTCGAAGTTTCTCATAAAGAATCCAAGGGCCGCCCCATAACCATGCAACATCACAAGCCTGTTGCATTCAGGAACACTGGCAGACTCCACAGAACTTATATTCTCCACACAAAACTCATTGATCCACTTGCCATCGCCGATATCGACCTTGCACTGTGTCGCCTTTCTGATCCCATCCGACTGAGGGTAGAACGGAAGATATGATAACACTTTCTCTTGCGCAGCTGCCAGTGAAGGGCCGTTGATCCACTCTCCAAACGATTGCTTAAATGTCACAGGAGGAATGGTCCGATCCTCTTCGATCTTCTGTGCCAATTCGCTGACATTGTCGATGTCCTTTTCGCCTGATACTCTTCCCATTCTGTCGACTCCACTCGCCTTATCAAATTTCTACTCCTCCCAGTTATCTCTGCCCGAGAGCCTGTCAGTCTCACTTCATTGAAAGCCGCAAAGTTCGCCGTACCGCATTGTTGATGCTGTGAATGTTTTGATGCTGGAATAAATGACTGATATATCCAAACTCCATTCTATTTGACTTTATTCAATCGCCACCGCCTCCTTAACAATCTTCATGACAATGCCTATCGGCTCGTGATTTACCGGCCCGGACATACCGGCCATAACTGCCGAGAGCTGCTCAGGGGAGATGAAATGTGATTACGTCTACAATAAAGAGGCTTAGACTGCAGCTCATGGCTTCTTCTCTTGAACAAACGTCACCTTGAAGGGCAGTATTTTGAAAGGCAAAAACTGCGGGGGAAAGTGGAATGATCAATGAGTTGCTTAGATGTGCTGTTTTAGAGTCTTCCTCATCACATGATCAAATCTTCCGCGTAATATGGCTTTATGACTGGGGTTGATGACTGCTGAAAACACATCTCGTATTTCTTGTTTAAAGTTCCGTGTCGATGGACTTCCTTATGCGTTCGGTGATGCGATAAGAGTGGTGAACTGAGATGAGACCTGAGACTAGAATCCGGAGCAAAGATTATCGATTGTGCGATGGAGGACATCATGAGGGCCATATTCCCTGAAAAAGTCCGGAAGGTTGCTGATGGAAAGATGTTTTAGTCTATGTAAGTCGTGATTTGACACATTCTCACTGTGATGATACTGTTGGATTGAAAAGGTATGGTACTGTATATGAACGAATGCTCTGAAAGTAATGTGACTTGATTGATATTATTTGACAACCAGTCCCTACAGCTGAGGGAAATACATTACCGATGATTGAGGCCCACTCAGAACAGCGGTCATGGTTTCCGTCTTCCGGGACTTATAAACCTAACTGTATCAGTAGGCAGAGCGTAGAGGGCTCATATTATACAAGTTGAGAGGCAGGTATCCTCTCTGACCAACAACCCAATTTATCCGTCCAATTGTGATAACCCAGAAAAGTTAATGAGTGTTCAAAGTGTCCATTTATTTGTAGTTGGTGAAGTCAATCTCGGTGTTTTCCTGAGCAGCACGTGAGCATGTGCAGTGATGAGCCTCTCTCATCCCGCAAGAACAGGTCTTTCCAGCAGGCTTCGTGTTCTCAATAGGGGCTTTGCTGCAGTTGCAGTGTTGAGCGGGTTGAGCGCCGCAGCTGCATCTAGCTTCCTGAGCACAGACACACACGCTATCGGCTTTCTTGCAGCAACCAGTAGTGACCATTTTGAGGGAAAAGTGAATTGATTTGTGAATGAAAGTGTTTTGACAGTGCTGATTTCTGCGTTTGTTCTCTTTTAATGACTAAAGATAGAGGCACACTTCTATTGCCTAAGAGTAAGTATCTCGAAGGTCTCGAAATCTGTCTGTTCATATTCCTTCGAGGCCGACATCATATTTATATATTACTCTTTTTTTCTCATCTAAGCATCTTGAGATGCCTTGCTTACTTCACGATGAGCTGATACGACTCAATTAGGAAGGTGAGTATGGGGAACTGACAAGACTTCAACCAATCAGCATTCACCTGTTAATAAGCAGATTCAATAGGTCATGTGACTAGTCACGTGAACAGGTCTACCAGCTGTCAGCAGCTACCGCCACGCCCCTACAAGCAAGTGCCTATACTGATCACGTAAGCAGATCTCAGAACTCCTCTTCTTGCCTCAGAAATCCTCTTCTTGCCTCGAACACTGAAAAGTCCTTCTGATAGATCATCCTGGGCCCGAATAACGGTAACTCGTACTCAAACCACGGCAATGAAGGAGGAAGATTGAAATGAGTGGCTGCTTGTTTTAGGCGGTATCAACTGCCTGAAGTTGTTCTGCTGTTCTCTTCAGCAACGTATGAGGATAGGAGTAAGAAGCCTGTGATATGGGCCCTCAACGCCACAAGTGTCAGTCGATTCCGGCACCTAAACACTGGGATTATATCGATAGAGCATCATTATGTACATCTCATCTTCTCAAAAATTGTTTCCACAGGCTGATCAAACGCTTTGAAGCTCGTTACAGACATCATCTCCGAATGCATAGGACATGAGGTCTCCTCTCCTTTCCATCTCGTATACGTCGTATTTCTGACACTTTACACCCAAACACCACCAAGTCGTCCGATTTTCCACTCAACCTCAAGTGGTTTCAATTAGAGTTTTGCATAAACGACGGGAACGACCCCCATCGCTGCAGGCTCCTGCAGGAGCCGGCATCCATGCAGTACAAATGGCAGTGGCCAGCTGCACCGTCATGCTGGCTGCTGTTATCTCACGCGCTAGTGTAACATGTCAATATGCGACTAATTGGGCCTCGAAAACCATCTAAGATGTGAAGCTTGCCTCAAATCTTCCATTTCAATGTAAGCAATGTTAGTTGTTTGCATCCCGTTATTTTGCCTTTCAATCTTTTGATCCTCAGAACCCCTTCACGAACCACATCAGCTCACCCTGAGCATCTGTCATGGCCCCGAAATGTCTCGTGGCGCAGCCCAAATTGGGAAATCAGTAGATGAAAAGTCTCGCTCTGGGCGTAAAGTTCATGCACAACACCAAACCTTATTGTGAGCCAGGTATGGGGAGATTATTTTTCTGCGCGGGCACTGTAAAGGTGACCGAGACACACTGCTTCTTTATATATCTACATTACAAGAGCCCCATGCTGGTGAATTGCGCTGTTCCTGTTGATTTCAAGTTATAGAGGTTGGTAGAGTTGTTTGATTAGGTGGGAGAATCAGAAAGACCAGGCAAGCAAGTGTATCAGTGCCTGTATAGAGGAGGAGAACTAGAAAGCATTTGACGGAGTTTGTTGTTTTGAGGAGTTAGACGGCTTTGATTGTCAGCTCGTTTCTATCGTTTGTTGCTGGCTGCTTGTGATTTTGTTTTCTTCTTCTGAGTGAATCTCTGTTTCACCGGCTCGCATACTCTGTTGGGCGAAAATCGATACAATGGAGTCTCCTACCGCTGTTTTCAACGCGACGAATATTGCCGCCCCTACGTTTAGTGAGACCTATCAGAATGTGGTTTCCACTCGGACCGACTTGGGTGTGTTGGAGCAGCTGTGGGCCTCGTATTATGCATACATGGGCAATGACATATTAGCTACTGGCATCATGTTTTTTCTGTTTCACGAACTGCTGTATTTTGGCCGGTCGCTGCCTTGGTACATCATTGATCACATTCCCTATTTCCGCAAATACAAAATTCAGGGCAACAAGGTCATCTCTGATGCCGAGCAAATGGAATGCCTGGTTGAAGTTCTGAAGTCGCATTTCTTGGTGGAGGCTGTGCCTATCTGGTTGTTCCACCCTCTCTGCAACATTGTTGGCATTCAGGTTGGTGTGCCTTTCCCCTCCTGGAAGACTATCCTGACACAAATCGCCATTTTCTTCGTGCTGGAAGACGCCTGGCATTATGCTTTCCACAGACTTTTCCACTACGGGCCTTTCTACAAGTACATTCACAAACAGCACCACAAGTACGCTGCTCCTTTTGGAATGACAGCTGAGTACGCCCACCCTGTGGAAGTGGCTGCATTGGGGTTCGGAACTGTTGGGCTGCCTGTGGTGTACGGCTACTTCTCGCAGAACCTGCATTTGCTCACTGTCTGCCTGTGGGTGGCCGGAAGACTCTTCCAGGCTGTTGACGCTCACTCTGGGTACGAGTTCCCCTGGTCTCTGCACCACTTTGTGCCCTTCTGGGCTGGTGCTGACCACCACGATCTGCACCACCACTACTTCATTGGCAACTATGCCTCTTCTTTCAGATGGTGGGATTATTTGTTGGACACTGAAGCTGGTCCTGAGGCTAAGAAGGAGCGTGAGGCGAGAATGAAGGCGAAAGCCGCCAAGAAGGCTGCCAGCCTTCAAAAGAAAGCCTTGTAACTGATTTCAGGCAAACAGTTAGCAAGAAGCTTATACACTTGATTGTGACAAAGAATTATGAAAATTCAATTGGCTTCCCACAGCCAAGAAGATAAAGTCGTTTATTCCATCCATGCCTTGGAGGTGGCTGCTGATGCAAGCCTCCCTAAAGCCGTTTGGTGCTTAGAAGTTTGGAAGCTTTTGGTTCGAGCATATAAAGGTAAAAGGTTGTTTAGTTTGTATACCTAATACGTTTCTAATTGGTAGAAAGAGATTATCCATCACAAATTCCACTCAGTACCGGTCATTTCTTCCCCCTATGCCCCTCTAATCGTAAGTAATTGTCCCATCTGAGGCCCCCACCTGCCTCTCATAACTTTAGCTCTCGTGAACACCCCCTCTTAACATCACGTCTCACTGTGCTCAGACCTCATGCCATCATCGTTTGATGGCTGATAAAAACATACTGTCCCAGGGCTTTCTATACAGGCTATTTTTTGGGATCATCCGTGGGGGATTTTGACCATATAGACCGATCAGAGCCTTTGAGTATTCTGATAAAAGGTTCAACAACGGAAATCACGTTAGTTGGGGAGGGACCCGCGGAATAGCCACAAGGAATCTGCATCATAGGAGTGAGACGACAAATGGCTCAAACACCCACAACAAAAGCACACATTTAAGAATAACACGAGAAGGCTGATGCAGCTGCCGAGTCTCCTTTCATCAGACCAAATTGGGCAAATATAAGCTCTTTGTTCATGGCTATAAACTCTCCCTACTTGGCTCTACGTGTGGCTTTCGAAACACGTGAACTGATCTGACCCATCGGATCTTCCGGCCGCTGACTGCGGACCCACCAGCCTTGCACATTCTTCCATATTGCCATCATGGAGATCAATCGAGGTACAATCATTCTGATCATCTTTTTGATCACATTCATGCTGCCTGTGCCTGTGACAGACTCTCTGGGCGGAACAGTGCGGGAGCAGCGGCAGGTGCGCATGTTTATGGAACAACAAAAATACCAACTGGAAGTACTGGCCAACTCCACATACCAAACAGGATACGGCAATCTGACTGGGTTCCGAATAGGCTATGAAGATGCCGTAAGGGGGGTGAACGATACAGAGAAATATGTTTCGGAAAGGCATTTGAAACAGCTGGATCTGTTGCCTCCAGAGGTGCAAACAATGTCCCAGGAGGTTTTCGCTATGGAAAAGGATCTGAGCGAGGAACTGAAAAGAGGCTCGGACAGTGTGATAAAAGGCGAGGAAATACAGCATTCTTTCTTCAAAAACATCACAGGGTCTGTAAAGGGCACATGGAAGCTGCATAACCAGAACTACACTGCTGTTCCAATGGCCATTCCCGACTTTTTCTCCCGCGAAAGAGGCGTCATTGATTCCTACAGCCAAAACGGGGCTCGGATATACGATGACCAGTTCAGCGGGAAGCAGAATGAAGACAGCGATGATGAAAACGACGTAGATGACGATGACGACGATCAGGGCGGGCAAAAATTCAAAACAGGGAATATCACCAAACCGGAAGGGACGGCCAAACTGAACCTGTTTGATATTGACGCTCCATTAGACGTCCAGCCTGCTGGGGAAGCCGGAGAAGATGCCCCAGAGCTGTCGTACATTGCAATAGACGTCACTATTGAGGATTACAGCGAGGTATACACCCACCGGCTGGAGTTCCAGGGGGTGCATTTCCACGACTCAGGCAACATAATTGCCACTACGTCATCTCTCAAGTTTGCCGGGGTGTACGGCCTGCCGCATTTGAGTCTCAGCGAGGCTAACTATATAGCCTCCAAGGGTCTGTTTGTGTCCCGGCTCAACCGGACCCTTTCCCGAATGGAGCAGCAGGTGACAAAAGAGGATCTGGCCGTTGCCACAAAGGACAGCGAGAAGTGCGAGTATGTGGCGTATCTCCATTCGCACTCCACCAACATCACAAAAACGCAAATGCGGGATATAGACGAGGAGCTGGCCTTCCCGCTAGGCCGCCCGCACGTGCCGGTGCCCGAACTGGAGCTGAGCGGCTTGATATATTCGCCTGACTGCGGCATTGCCGTGCAGATTGAAAAGTCCGAAGGGCTGAGATCCGAAGTGTTTTGGAACCGGGCGTCCCAAGCCATGCTTGTGTTTCTGCTGCTGATTCTGTGCCAGATTGTGCTGTTTATCCGGCTGATGAACGACGCCAATACCCAATCCAGCATGTCGCGTCTCAGTTTCTGGACGCTGACGCTCATTTCCTTTGTGGACGGGTCTCTGTGTATTCTGCTGCTGCTTTCGTCGATCTTTTTCGACCGCATGTTCATCCCGCTGATAGCCGGCGCGTTTCTGTGCTTCACACTGGCGTCTGTGTTTGAAATGCGGTACATGATACTTGTGACGACGGCACAGATGAACGAGCGGTCTGCGCAGGCCAACGAGGCGCTGAATGCCGTCGACCGTGAAGTCAACGGGACCGACGCGGCTTCCAGCACAGCCGACACGGAAACAACCGGGACAGCTACCGGCACTACAGCCGCAACGAATGCCGTTGCAATGCTTATTGACGAGCAGCAGGTGGCCGGGGCCGTGTATTCCCGGTTCAATTTCGCGCTTATCGTTAATATTTTCATTCTGTTGAACGTGCTGACGTGGCCCAAGGCGGCCCGCTATGTGTACGAGTATCTGGTGGTGATTGTGACCAACTCTATGTGGATTCCGCAGATATACCGCAACTCCAAAAGAGGCAGTCGGCGGTCGTTCCGCTGGGAGTTCATACTCGGCACCAGCGCCATTCGGACTATAGTCATCTGCTACCTGTGTTTGGACGGGCACAATGCGCTGAACCATCGGCGCGATCCGGTGATGGCTGGTTTGGTGATTGTTTTGTATGGCGGACAGCTCTGCTTTCTCGGGCTGCAGGAGTTTTTCGGCCCGCGGTTCTTTTTGCCGGACAGCCTGCTGCCCAAATCGTACGACTACCATCCTGTGCTGACGGAGGACGATTTGAATCACGGATTCGGCATTGAGTACAGCGATAACCCTGAAAGCCGCCGCCCGTCGGCAGACGGCGACGCTGCCTCATCAAGAAGCAAGCGCAGTGAGGCGCACGGCGGCACGGAAGGCGGCGGGGAAACGGCGGCAGGCACTCAGGTCAAGCGCGACAGAATCACGGGCAAGTATCACGTGGACTGTCCCATCTGCATGAACCAGGTGGATCTGGTAGTTGTGTCTTCGGAGCATACGCATTTGCATGACCGGGAATCCGCCTCTTCGAACCCGTATGCCACATCCATCACGGAAGACGAGTCCGGCTCACTTATCAACCATGAACTGACTAGTAACGTTCTGGCAAGGCGGCACTATATGGTTGCGCCTTGCCGGCATATATTCCATACTGAGTGTTTGGAGGCTTGGATGAAGTATAAGCTGCAGTGTCCTGTATGCCGGACGCCGTTGCCGCCTCTTTAGGATGGCGGGACAACAAACACAGCAGAAATGCCAGCAGCAGCTTGGCCAGGCGGACTGGACAGTCCTGCCATTCTCCATAGAAAGAATGCCGCTGCATACATGAATACAATCTTAGACACGACTAATGTTGCTGTACGTAGTGTTAGATGATGGTTTGAACTACATGCTTCTTTTACTTATGGGGGAATGACTTTCTGGAGCCTTCAGCAATTCTCCAAAGTATTTCAAGTTTGGTATCAAGTCTTCTTCTGCCCTTGGCACTCCCCAACTGTTCCGTACTGCTCAGAGGAAGAAGCTACAATTTCCCGTTTCAGACCACGTGATCTGGCACAGACTGCACTTCCGCCCTTGCCGGAGCTCCACCACAGCTCCTCCTCATACTCCTCACACAACCATCAAAAGGCACATTACGGCGAAAAAAGAAGGCTCTATGAAAGTGGATCACATAACTGAATTTAAGGCACCTAATTTGTTCAACTGATTAAATCTCAAATATAACAACTCTTTCTGTATGTTCCCGTAGTTCTACCTGGCATGGGCCCTCAAATCACGTGCCCAATACTAAGTCACGTGCCTTCCATCAGTTTTCTCAAAAGGAGACGAAAAAGATGAGTTGATACGCTTGAAGTGATAAGAAGGGCAGAAAAAACGGTAAACAGACTAGCTCGACTGGGTGGTGTGACGGAACGCTTGGCGATGTTTCTACTGCTGGAATAGAGCTAAAAAAGAGGGATTGGTTTTGGAATCTGATAGACAGAATGGCGCCAAAGTGAGTATAGGCTGGAGGGATCAGATATACAGCGAGAGAATGTGGGATGGGAGGAAGCTTTTAAGTGGGGGAGCGGTAGTTTGATGAAAGACGAGAGACGTGATGGCGGGAAGGTTGGAGATGAAGGAACACTGGATCGAAATATTGAAATATTGGTGGCAGGACGGACTTCGAAATGGAATAGAGAAAGCTGGAGGTTCAGCTTGGAGGTTTAGTATGAAGCTATACTTGGAAGAATCTGGAGATACGATTGAGAAGTACCATTGATGATATCACGAAGTCTCATCTATCTGGGAAGGACAAGACTCTCTGGAAGATCTCAGGCCATTTACCGATTCCCGAGGAAAAACAGCTGACTGTCAGGATGCGAATGTTGGAGATACTAACAAAGAGACTTTTCAGGGAGATCAAAGCATGTCTTTTTGGTAGGTAGTGATACTGGAAAGAGTGTGATAGAAAGAAAAGATGGGCAACTCGTTGAGGAGTTTCTCATTACATCACATCCAAACATTTACTAACAAACCAACAGACATGGATGGTCTGCTGATCAACTCAGAAGACATCTACACAATTGTCAGCAACCAGCTGCTGCAACAGTATAACAAGGGTCCTCTTTCATGGGATGTGAAATTGCGGCTTCAGGGAAGACCTGGTCCCGAGGTGAGTGGAGATTGTGATTATGGGAATAGAGAGACTTATAGCGAGAGAACTAACAGGGTTGTTTATTGTTGATGGTTACTTGTATGATTACAGGCTTCTAAGGTTCTGATTGAAACATATGAATTGCCTTTGACACCCGATGAACTGTTTGCCAAAACCAGTCAGCTACAGGTGAGTATTCAGAGAAGGCAGAAGGAAGTTTTGAAGAAGAAGAGAAAATTCATATGATGAAAGCTCTTATGAAATGTCCTCTACAGCATGGAATTCCTTCAAATCCTCGACTGCTAACAACCGTTTTCCAAACCCTTCAGGCCAAAGTTTGGTCCAGTGTTGAATTCCTGCCTGGAGCGCTGGAGCTGCTGCAACACCTGAAAGAACACGATATCCCCATCGCTCTGGCAACTTCATCCCATAAACAGAACTTCGATCTGAAAACAGCCCATCTCCAACACGGATTCAGTCTGTTTGGCAACCACATTGTAGTAGGCGACGATCCCCGGATCCCGAAAGGCCGAGGCAAACCCCATCCGGATATCTGGTGGGCGGCGCTTGCCAGTCTCAATAAGGAAAGAGAAACACTGGGATTGGAGCCCATCAAACCGGAAGAGTGTCTTGTGTTTGAGGATGGCATTTCGGGTGTCGAGGCAGGCAAAGCGGCCGGCTGCACAGTTATTTGGGTGCCCCATCAGGAGGCTCTTAAAACGCTAGATGGCAAGGAGAAGAGTATTATTGGTGATCGGGGAGAGGTGCTGGCCTCGCTGCTGGATTTGGATAAGGAAAAATACGGACTGTACAGGAAGTAGGGGATAGTTGGGGAGCAGATTAATAGGTTGGACTGATTGAACGGTCTGTAGGAAATCATTGAGTGTTTTAGAGAGAAGCGAGAATATCTTCGGCAGCGTTCCAGTAATCCATCAGGTCATGGAATGTGGTAAATCTCATCAGCATCGCAAAAATGTCTGATTTAGACTGTGTATAATGATCAAATCCATTGACAGTCCATCAACAGAGCATCAATTATCCTTCACAAAACACTCGACAGTACTTCCACCATCCGACAATCCATCAAATGATCCAATCTATACTTTGCTAACGATATCAATACTCTCAGCAAATACATGCAGTAAATATCAGATACTCAAGCACTTGTTTTTTCATCCTGTATATATCCCACCCCCGCAATGCTTCCCCTCTTTCCTCTTCCCTCTTCCCTCTTCTTCTCACAGAGGAGCATTCCGGAACAGATAGGATATACTCTCGCCGTTATGCAGCCGTCTGATACTCTCCGCCAGCACAGCACTGATATCAATAGTATCAATCTTCGAACACGCCTTGGCCTCCTCGCTCAGCGGCACAGTATTAGTGCATATCACCTTATCCAGCTTACTGTTGGTGATATTCGGCACCGCCTTGCCGCTCAGCACGCCATGCGTCACAATGGCAATCACCGACTTGGCCTTATTGTCCAGCAGCACATCCGCCGCCTTGGCTAACGTGCCGCACGTGTCGGCCATGTCGTCTACTATTATACAGACTTTGCCCGTCACATCGCCGACCAGCACCATTCGGGAAATCTCGTTTGCCCGCGCCCGCTCTTTATGGATCAGAGCAAAATTCAGGTCCAGCCGGTCGGCCAGAGCAGCGGCCCGCTTTGCTCCGCCGGCGTCGGGAGAAATGATAATCGCCTCGTCGTATTTCACATGCTCGCGGATAAACTGCACCACACTTGCCTCGGCATACAGATTGTCTACCGGCACGTCGAAAAACCCTTGGATCTGTGACGCGTGCAGGTCCATCGTGATCACGTGGTTGCACCCGGCCGTCTGCAGCATTTCCGCCATCAGCTTGGCCGTGATTGGGGCGCGGGACTTGTCTTTGCGGTCCTGCCGCGCGTAGGGGAAGTTCGGAATGACGGCGGTTATGCGGCGGGCGGAGGCCGTTTTGCAGGCATTGATCATAATAAGCAGCTCCAGCACTTTGTCGTTGACGAGTCCGGAGCCGATTTGGGTGATGACGTAAACGTCTTCGTCCCGCACCGACTCGCCAATGGCGACGGAGATTTCGCCGTGCGGGTCGGCGCTCGTGTCGACTTTGCACAGTTTCATGCCGAGCCGCTGGGCCACCAGCTCGGCCAGCTCGCGGTGGGAGTTGCCTGCTAGCAGTTTGATGGAGTTGGTGGACATGGTGAGGTTTGGTGTGATGGTGAGGTGCTGGGATTTGAGTTGATGGACTGTGGATGTAAGGGCCGTAGATGCTGAAGTGTGGAAGATGATGCTTTTTATGCCTTGATGTGAAAGTGGGGTTTTGACAGCAGGTGATGCAGTAGTTTTGTTGCTTTGAGGCTCCAGAAATGCAGTTGCAATCGAGTTGCAGTCGAATGCCAATCGACGGTTTTTCAGCAAGCAAATATAAAAGGGCTGAGTGCTTGTAAATGCTTCAGAAGTTGTTGATGGCCCTCTGCTGGCTTTGTATGCAAAAGTACTTTTCCTTCCTTTCCGTTTCCCTGTCAGCCGAAAAGGTAACCTCTGAAGTAACCTCTAAGTATATTCGCCGTCTTGCCGGAAGCCTGAAAACCCAATCAGCAGGTTTCGGAGAATGTGAAAGTGCGAAACTAGCCGAAAGTATTGAAGGCCTTCTGCCTCAAACTGTTAATTGATTCCTTCTGTTTGCCCAGCTGTATCGCTTTGCAAAGTGTAGAAAATTTTTGAAGGTTTTCGGTTTCCCCAGTTGGCTGAAAAGACGGAATTGTAGCCTGTCTCAATACGGAGAGATGGAGATAAGGCATGTGCGTCAAACGTGCAGGAGAGATGGAACCTTAAATGGGGAGGGTCTTGAGGGAGTCTGGAAGGGAGTCTGGAAGGGAGTCTAGGGGAGGGTCTCACGGGAAGAGGGTCTCACTGTAGATCCATCAGAGGTATTGAATGGCGTCTGATAATGAGGAAAGGCTATGGGATTATTTGATATGAGCTGAAATAGTCAATGAGGTATCAGTTTGATACTTGCTGTTTGGTACCTTTCTGCATACTTGTATAAACAGAATACATACAGTATTGGGCATTGACTTTCCTTGGTTATCGGATCGTCGGAAAGCATGATTGGGGTATAAAGATTATACGAGAAGGATAGCCGACCTAGTAGATGATGGAGATTGATTCGTGAGATGAAATGTGTGTATGGACTCTCACTGTGGAGATGTCTGGTTTTGGCTGGCTGCTTTCTTCTTGAGTCGCCGCTTTGCTGACTTGGAAACAACCCCTACACTCCCTTGCTGGATCTCCTCAGCGGCAACGCCTTCAACGTTTTGGAGTTTGGACTGGAAGGCGAAATGAGCCATCAAATCGTTCACCTCTTCTTTCAGAGCGTCGATCTGAGTGATTTTCTCGTCACGGTCCAGTTTCAGTGCTTTCAGGTTCTCACTCAGCTTTTCGGAAAGTGCTGCCTCTTCTTTAGCCTTCTTGCTGAGAGATTTACACAGAGCTGAAAGAGACTCTTT
Source organism: Sporopachydermia cereana (assembly GCA_030561065.1). Lineage (NCBI taxonomy): Eukaryota > Fungi > Ascomycota > Sporopachydermiomycetes > Sporopachydermiales > Sporopachydermiaceae > Sporopachydermia > Sporopachydermia cereana. Next base: position 6,350 of record JAKTWI010000321.1, on the reverse strand, counting down.
CTCCTTTTGCAAAGCATCCACTTTGTCCTCTACAGATTGTAGTTTTCTCAGCGCTTCCGCATTGACCTTTTTGAGCTCCTCAATTGATTCCAGAGCTTTAGAGAAGTCTGCCTTCAGCGTGTTGTTCATACGGGAGAGCTCTTGTATCTTATCCGCTGAGGCAGATAGTTGGTCCTGAAAATATGTCCGCTGGTCTTCCAATCCCGAGGAAAGTAAGTACGTATACTCAACGGACAGATCCTCCTTCTTAGCTGTGTCCGTATCAGAGAGAGAATCGATGCCCCCATAATCGCCAGAGGATCTTTTCGAGTTATTGACTTCTTCCGGAAGTTCAATCAGCTTCCCATCGGACCCGCTGGCAATAATGCGATGCACATATGTGTCGTTCAGATAGTCCCACACGCGCTGAGTTTTCAGCTCCATGGCATAGTCGTGGCCCGTTTTGGCAAAATGGGTAATGGCATGTCCGGAGTCGTATCTCCCACAGCCCACATTGCCGCATATCAGACATATCCACAGGTTCTTTTGCAGCCCGCAGGTTTTACACTGGTGTTCCTTTTTGCTGCTTGTAGGGGAGAAGTTGCGCGACCTGCCGGTTGAGTAGCGGCACACGGGACAGCTGTCGTCCTTCCATTGCGACAGGCATTTACAGTGGAAAGTATGCTGGCAAGCATTGGTGATGAGACCCGAAACTGAAGAGTCCATGCGCTCAAGACAAACAGGGCATGTCGGAAGTTCCCGGAGCTCGGGTGTCGGAGGCGGTGGGATTTCCACCGACAGGGCGCCGTCGTTGCCCCGAGAGCCGGTTAGTATGGGATTCGGCTCTTCCAGCAAGTATGGGAACTCGGGAGTCTTTTGGGCCGTGTCGCGGAACACAATCGAGCGGATGTAAACAACGCGGCATTTCTCAGGTTCCAGAGAGTTGAAGGACCTGCCGTTCAACTGGGAGTAAACCTGCCGCGACTGTTCGTAGCTTTTCAGTTTCAGCAGCACAGTATACCGATTCGGCGTTTCGCCTTGGATCATCCGCACATGTTTGATAGCATTGAGGGCCGCATCGCCGAGGAACCCCAAAAGATCCGTTACAGTGAAGTAGCTGGGGACGGCCAGAATTGCCAGCACAGGCTCCTCATCGTGTACAGTGCTTTCCTGGTCCACATGTCTGTTTGTAGTCTGGCCGTCCTTTTTGAAATTCTCTTCTACGTCTTTGTACAGCCTAATGACGCCAAAGCCCAGGAACTTGGATCGCAGCGTGCGGTATCCTCCCGAATCCATGTCTGTTCCGGATATCAGTATGGAGTTGAATCGCCAGTCAACGCCGAGTTCTTCCGTCTCTGGTATGTCATCTGCTGACTCCGGATCGGGATACAGCTGGGCCAGACCTTCCGACACTGCGTTTTCCTCTTCTTTGGAAACAGTTTCCAAGCTCAAGTCTTTCTGTGATATCGGCAGGAACAGATTCTGTGACGCCAGAACTTTTTCCTTCCACGTGTCAGTGGCCAGCAGTTTCTGGGCCAAAGATCGCACTACAGACTGCTTCCAGTCTGCAGGGTCCTGATGTCTCCGCTCGATGAATTTAAAGCGCGTGCCAATTTCCGAGACCCACAGATGCTGGGATTCCTTAGCGAGAAGATGCTGGAGATACTTGGAGGCCAAACTGCTTTGAGAAGTGGAGTTTTCCAGTTGGAAAAGACAGTCAATGAACACTTCAGGATGGAGAATGTCAATCACAAGTGTGTACCATGTGGGAGTTTCTGCCATTGGGCTTACAGCGGGGCTACCAGATTGAAATGAAAAGTGTGACTGAGATGGGATGCCAACAGTATGGAATCCATTGAATGTGTATCCCTTTCTACAATTGCTTTTCCATCTTTAGTTGGGGCTGATGCTGTTGGGCTGTTGATGTTTGAGCCTCTGGTGGTTTTGGGGTCAGATGTGTGCAAAACCAATGAGAGTTCCTGTGATCCCAATATTTTGGCTATGCCTTTATAGTAAGCAAACGACGGCAATTGTTTGGTCAATCAAGAAATAAATGCTAGAAGAGCTGAGTTGGTGACATAAATATGCAGAAAGGGCCTGATAAGTGACTGTCCGGAAGGCATCTCGGACAGGTCTGGCAAGCATCAGCTACCGGACAGACAAATCACGTGACTGTGGGGAATTAGCGGACACTAGGAGGTGGGCGATGGGGTGGTGGAATATCCGAAGGAAACTGGGTCTATTTGAGGATCTGGTGATTACCTTAAATGAATGGCTATGGATATTAGAGCTCACAAGATACCAGCAGGATTGTTTGATAATATCACTCCCTGAGGAGCACAGGAAGCACAGACAGTTGGTACTCTTGCTGAGGTTCGGTGCCTCAGTTATGAGCCTCTTCGGAGGCTCCGGGACAGTTCTCAAGCATGTCGGCCTCATCTTCGTATCGGCATCCGCACCAGAAGCAGTAATGAAACTCGTGCCTCAGGAAGTTGTTGAGCTGTTCCAGCTGCTTTTCCAAGGGTTGCGACTCGAATTCAAGTAACTCTGCATCTTCCTCAGGTTTGTCCTCAGCACCTTCAGCAGCTGTTACAGAGATTGAGACATCGTGCAAAGCTGTCACGTCTTGATCTCTTTGAGGGTTTTGCAGTAAATCCGACTCCGCCAAAGCGTAGGTGCCCTGGCCATGGAGATGTTCCAACTCTTTCTTAGTCTCCTCCTCTCCCACTATCAGCCGTCGCCAGAGGACGTTGACGTCTGAAGGGTCTTGAGGTTCTTTTTCTGCTTCTGTGTTGTCATTAGACTCCTCCTCTCCTCTTTGTTCGTCGAGCTGCTTGCAAATATACTGCATCTTCCTGATTTGTCTTTGCAGCTTTTCCTGTTTTTTCAGTTCGCCGAAATGGCTTCTGAACTCCTCCAAGTCCCGTTCAGGAATGTCAGCCTCAGCGTCCTCATCAGAATATGTCAGAGCCACATTCTCACCATTTTGCCCTCCCTTCACAATGGCAACTTCTTTAGAGGCCCCAAGACCTATTCTGCCCCTTCTCTTCTGTACTTCAATAGGAGTTAGAAGACCGTTGGACGTCTCATCTGCACCCAACCGCGTACCTGATTTATAGCCCATCTTTTCCATGATATCCAGGCCAACATTTCTTTTCGGCTTTTTTGTAGTACTTGTCAAAGACTCTTCCTCGCTTTCGCTCTCTGATTCAGGAAACTCTCCAAACAGTGGCCTTTTGTATTTGCTCCTTTTCCCAATGGGCCGTGACAATTCTTTGCCCATAGTAATAGCCGCAGATTGCTGGGCATAAGTTGGAGCATTTTCCCCATTGTGGGAGTCACCATACCCAGTGGGGTCTTCTGGCCCAAGGACCATATTCATATAGTCCTCCTCTTCTTCATTTCCAGGCTCAGACATGGTGGCATGTGATTGATTACGGTTGATGAGTTACAACTGGTTCGGGGTGATGCAATCAAAAGAGAAGTAGTTTACTGTAAAAGCCACTTATCAGTTTCACTCTGGAGATCTTATAGTGCTTCTCTTTGATGTCCAGCAGGGATATATGGGGGAAGCATCTCTCGTAGAGGGTTTCGCATTGCGAGAGTCAGTTTGGCATTTCTGAAGAAGGCAGTGTTTTCAGGGAAAGAGAGATGAAAAGGTCAATAGCTCTCTGATAATTGCACAAGCATACCTTTTTTAGCAGCAGGATTTCATCTGAGAGATCAATTGTAACGTCTATTGAAGATTCAAACAGCATCGCATCACATCGAATTGCTCCTCATTGCAGTTGGCAAAATGAATGCCTGCACAAATCTGCACAAGTATGCATTAGGTTCCCAAGAAAGACATTTACGAGAGCTTGCAGCATAGTGCATCATTGTGCATCAACATGGAAGCAAAACACTACAATCTCCCCATTAATGCAATCTGATATGTTTATCCGTCCCAAAATATCCCATTTCTGTTACATAGTACACAATTCATTAAATGCCCAGCTCCCTTTTCATAGTCCAAAACTCCATTGCTTCGTTCATCGCTCATCAGGTCTTCTCATCCCAGTAATCCCCATCGTTATAGCCAGGGATCCGTTCAAACACTGGCGGATTCTCATCCTCCTCATTAACGTTATTTTCAGACGCGGAAATCACCACATTTGCATCCTCAGAAAGACCAGTTGTTGATGTCTCTCCCTGGTTAAGTTCAGCCTCCCCTCCAGAATGAGCAACACCAGCCGCATTCTGAATAGCTGCTGAGCCCCCAGGGCCAGGGCCATACAGCTCCATTTCTTCCTGTGGATCCATAATATGAGCCGCTGATATCGTATATTCCTCTGTAGCCGCCAAACCACCAGCGGATGCTGCAGTTGCTGTATTGCCATTTGTATTAGCAGGACTCTGCCAAACTGTCTCGTCCCGCAAAGCCGCATTCCTCCCCCGAGCGCTTGGCGAACGAACTCCTGTCGTACCCTTTTGGCGTGTGATGTTTGTGATGTTTGTCTGTGAGTTCAAGCGGTCCATATCCAGTGTACTCACCTGATGTGTAAACACAGGTATATCGTTTGAGGCTGCTGCCGGCGTATGATTTCCGCTTCGGCTGTCGGCAGGCTTTGCCCCTACCTCCGCAGCCTGTCCCAAAACAGCTAGATATTGACTAGGATACGCTTGAGTAAATCCCAGCGTGTTATCTGCCGGCAGAGTTTCTTCTATAGACGCCTCCAGCACAGAGTGGCTGTAGTGTGGCGCAAGCGATTGGGAGTCAGGAGTCATATGAGTCATTTCGATCTCGGGGCAGATATGCTTTTTGCTGATAATGCGAATGGAGTTGTTTGCGGCAATGTTGTGGGACACCCAAAGCCCAATTGCGGAAATCACGCCTGGCTCTCTGGCTTTCAGTTTCTCGCTCTGCAGCAGTTTCTTGATTCTTCCTAACCCATGTGACTTCCGCTTTGCCCCAGCCGCAGTTTTCGTATTTCCGTTTGCGGCAACTCCGGAGACACTCCGCTGTCCATCATTTCCGTTAGCCACCCCCGCAGGCCCGCTGCTTGTGCCCGCCGCTCCTCCGCCTCCTCCACCTCCGCCATCATCTCCGCTTTCACTTCCGCCATCGTCTCCGCTTTCGGCCCCCACCTCCCGCTGCCCGTCCAGCTGAAGGCCCAAATCCATCGTCTCCATTCCTTTGCCCGTTCTGGCCTTCAGCGGCTTCCCCAGCACACTGACTCTGTGGTAGTCAGACTCCAGCTTTAGTGTCACGTTTATCCATTCCCACGCCACTACCGACGCAGCCGCCTCCGACACCCAGCGGAAGTAGTCCGCCCACACGTTCAGCCAGCGTTCGGTGATGCTGAAGATAAAAAACACAAACGGCAGCACAATCACCACAATCGTCAGCACCGCCAGCGACAGCGCCCGCCGGTTATAGGCGTACCGCCACTTTGTGACCGAGTAGCTGACGACTGCCAGCACATACGACATCTGGAACCATATTTGTGTCACGCACGCCAGCACTTTCCACACCGCGTCGGCCTGGTAGAATCTGTCCAGACACCAAAACAGGATGTTTGTGACGCCGAGAAAGCCGAAGTACAAAACAGCCACCCGCTGGTGCATTTGACAGTCGGCTAAGCGGAGCACAACTTGGATCTGCGCCAGCCACACAAACAGCCCCGCAATCACCTCCAGCACCCGGTAGTACACACTGCAGTTGATTCTCCGCTGCAGTGCCGCCACGTCCTGATACCCGCGGTCGTACTGGTATTTGATGGCTCCAGTCATTTTGGCCAGGATAACTGTGAGATCGCCGGCTACAAACAGACAGGCGGCCCACATCAGGTAGGGCCTTCTCTTTTTGGAAATGAACAGCAGCAAAAACAACATCCATGCCGTCACAGTCGCCGCGGAGAGTGCAAACGCAACTGTGGTCACGCTGCCGTAGCTGCGGTCCAAAGTGTTTATGAGCGCTTCTGAAGCCAGCACTTCGCTGCCCACCGCCCACGCCTGGATATAGTCGGAGCAGTTGGACATCAGCAGCGCCGGCGCCCTCAGGACAATTTCATCTTCGGCTTCGGCTTCTTGCCCGTTTAGGAAAATCGAGCCGTAGGGTATGAGGTGCAGAGTGCAGTTGCCCTGGGCCATAAAACTCGTGTTGAGCAGAGGCCCCAAGTCGGACGGCCCTTTCATCGTAGACTCATTATGGGGTAGACGGAGGAGGTGTGGATAAAGGGTAGTGCCTGTTGATAGTCAGGCAGGTTTTCAGCGGTTTTGGGGTAGAGATTTGAAGGTTTTAGGGGTAAATTGGGGGTTTTGAATGGTTTATACTTTTGGGAAAGGAATAAGAAGCATTGAAGGATTAGAAATGGTACTTCATGTTGAGA
>JAKTWI010000320.1:0-29855 GCA_030561065.1 Sporopachydermia cereana | reverse complement strand
ACGACAGTCTGCGACGCGCCCTGCTCGCTTTCCGAGCCTCTCGCAGCACGTGACCGCAAGTACGTTTCACGTGACTGATTTCACGTGTCTGGAAATTCCCGATACGGATTACAACTTGCCCTTCTCACATGTACACACTAAACGACGCCTCACTTAGTGCTGAAATATACGCCAGGCCGAACACCTCAGCACGCCCTACCTCTACAACAAATCACCAAACCAAAGAACGGAAGTGAGAATGTCATACAAATGACATACAATTCATCAGTATAAACCAACAATATATATCATACACCTCCCAGCGTATAAACCAAACCCCTTTTCACCCAACCTCTCACTATTCCAGCAGCTCTTCCCGTCTGCCGGACTGCCATCCTCTCGCGCCCCGACAGCAATGAGATCGTTCGGCTTGGCTGTGGCCCGCCAAATGCCGAGGCTGGCCGGCATCCGCTCCGCCCGCCGACCCGGCCCTGCCGGCGCCGCGCTTTTCCATTCCTTTCCAGCCCAACTAAGCGAAAACAGCGGCGAGCCGCAAGTGCTGTCCCAACACGCCACGTCGCCGGAACAGGAACGGGTGCGGCTCCTGCCGGCTATGCGGACTTTCTACAACCGAACGGCATCCCACGAACAGGTGATGGACGAGCTGAACGAGCTGCTGCGCAAACACCAGGAGCTGCCTGTGCTCAAAGACACAAAGCAGATCAACGAGACGCTGGAAATGTACGCGTTCCCCTCGCTGACGGCATACAAAAACACGCTGTCCACCGGCAGCGTCGGCCACGGCACATACTCCGAGTTCATCCGCACCATCCGGCGGCTGGCCGTGATTGACCCGCAGCTCATGCCGGCGGATGTGGCGCAGGTGCTGACGAAATACTCGGGTAAAGCCACCACTGAGATTAAAAAGAAAGTGTACCATTTCGAGCCTCTGGACGAGTTTGGCCGAGCCGAGACTGTCGGGAGGCGGAAAACGGCCTCGGCAAAAGTCACAATGGTCCGCGGCACGGGGGAGATTATTGTGAATGACATGCCGCTGCATTCCTATTTCGGTAAAATCACCGACCGCATCGACATTGCCTATCCGCTGCGGGTGGTGGAGTCGGAGGGCAAATATAATATATACGCTTCGGTAATCGGTGGCGGGCCGACAGGTCAGAAGGATGCCATTGCGCTGGGCATTGCAAAGGCGCTGGTTCTGTTTAACCCGCTGCTTCGGACGAGATTGTATAAGGCGGGTTGTCTTACTAGGGACACGAGAAAAGTGGAGAGGAAGAAGCCTGGCCATCTCAAGTCGAGAAAGATGCCTACGTGGGTCAAACGTTAGGCGGGAGATGTTTCAAGGGGGAAAGAAAGGAAAACATCTGCTATGTTTTTCTCATGGGAAATGTCTTGCTATTGTTTTCTCTCTGGGGAATCCTTGCAGATTCCTTCCGGACCATCTGGTTCGGCCATGTATATAACTGGTCAGGCATTGTTCAGTATTGGACGGTTATTTATAATTACGAATAATACTATTACGTTCACCATATTGGCATTCAATACTGCACAAGTTTCTCAATACACGTTAAGCAATTGCTGTCTCAGTGTACTCTTCTCAATTTGAGGGGAGTGGACTTTGTAAGCAAGGCATTCAGAATGGATGTTGTTGATCTATTGGCATAACTGGCAGCGGCAGCTTTGGGCTCGCCAGAGAGAGAGTTGGAAAGCTTTCGAGAAGTTGCTGAGCAGCTGTGGAGATTTCATACACGGCTTGTTGCCTAGCAATGTTACAGTCTAGCAGTAGCTTCACAAGCAAGGACTCCAGGTGTGTTAGAGTCGTAGAAAATCAGCCAATCAGCTGATTCCATAAACGTTTGAGTGTTCTGAATCAAGAGATAATGGCTCAGCAAGTGTGGAGAGGAACTCCTCTTGTATGAACATCTCTGCCCGCTTCTAGAGATAGAGAAGATATAGATGCTTCAATGTTGGAGAGGCTTATGAAGCAAATATGAGTATCTGCTGTGACACTCACTCTTCTCTTCTCCTGAAGATTACTATTCCTTCCCATGGATTTACCCATACAAAGTTCATAACTCCTGGTTGAATAGTAAGTAGCTAAGAGGAACCATCCCATAGCGTCTCTTCCATCGTCTCAACAGGCATGTAAATTCTCAGATGTGACTGGTATTTATGGCTAGACTTATGATATAGTTTTTACGTATTCGAGTTTCCATGTCTAGATATTTACATTCAACACATATAATCCTTTTTCATCGTCATCTCTACATATCAGACGCATATCCGTCAATCATTTTCAACACACTCATTCATCTTTACCCTCTTCCCATTTCCATTTCCTATTTCTTCTCTCCTGCATCTTTCAGCTTTTCTATCGACTTGTCTTATCGGACAATGCACAAATGTTGAAGAGCTTCTCATTTTCATCAGTTACTACATTCGCATTCTCACATCGGGCGGCACATCACATCAACACATCAACACATCATTCATCACCTCTGATCATCGACATCGAGCTATTGGCATCAACTCATCTAATCCATAAGCAATCGACATCAACTTATTGAAATCAAATCCTCAAATCATCACATCAACTTATCGACATCAGCAATTTGTTAATGCTCTCATTATCGCCACCCTCATATCATTTCCCAGTTTCTATCAAATATCTCCTTTCCATTATCTCCTTTGCATTTCCCTTCCTTTCATCCTCAATGAGCTCAAAGTTGCTTTGGAGATTCGCCCAGACGCCGGGGCGGAGTTTGACAACAGCAGCGAAAAAACCCAGGCGCAAACTGCCCAGCGATGGCGTCTCGTTGGAACACGTAAGTAGCGAAAGTGCTGGAAGGAAGGTGTGAGATGATGGAAGCGACAAGAGCGGGAAGACGGAATGACGGAATGACGGAAAGACGGGAAGACGGAAAGGTGGGTTAAGCGGAAAGAGCGGAATTACGGAAGGGCGAAAGACGGAAGACGGAAAACTGGATTGAGCGGAAAGAGCGGAAAGAGCCGAAAGACGGAAAGAGCAGACGGAAGAGCAGAAGGAAGAGCAGAGAGCAGAGCAATTCCAATCGACAGGAAAGCAAACCGAAAATGTACAGTCGAGTCAAACTGGAAGAGCCTCCAATGGCTGATTTGTTTGTTTGGCTGAAATCAGGAACGTTTTGGCGTCTCCAAACAGCCTTGAAAAGTGACCAAAGACAGCGGATCCTCGGATGGAGCATTGATAAGAGGAAATGTGATTTTTGAGTGTGTCAATGAGTGAGGTTACAGACTTTCAGCTCTGTGTTCTCTGAGAAGAGTCAACCCAAAGTCAACAGGACGTTCATTTGAAGGGTACTCAACTTTAGAATCACTGCTGTTGAAGCTGGCTGGAAGGAATAAGGTGAAACTTGCAGACATTATTTTTTCACATCCCGAGGAACCCTGTCAATTCTACAGCAGCTCCCGTGATTTGGAGACCTTCTCAGTTAGTTTGATGGCATGAGTGTTCTGGTCACTGAGCTGTTTCCCATTTGGCATAAATGAGGTCCCAAGACAGATAATCACAGTATTGCCAGAATGGACTCCTTTGCAGTAGTGTTTTGACGATTTTCTGCATTCCCTCAACTCTTTCCGTTTACCGGAATTCCCTACGCATTCCGCTCGGACATCCCATTCCTTGTTGTCTCTATACAAGTGTGGCGTTCCACTATTCATTCGATCATTCCATCCTCTACTCATTCTTCAGTGAGAAAGTCAGACCCTTGTTGACATTATGTGTCGTGAATATCTACTGGGTATCTCCTGGGTATCTACTGGGTCTACTGGGTTTATTACTCGATTGTTATTGACGCTTCATTGCTGGCTACAATACCAATATGTGACCGATCTTTACTATCAACAGACCCTCAGCCCTCAACACGATACTAACTTCTTTCCAGTTTATTTACCTCTCCCAAGTGCGCAAACTGTGGCGGGCCATAGTGCGGACGAGCTACAAACTGGACGAAGTCACTCGCAAGGATATTCTGGACTTTGCCCGCTACGAGTTCAGGTCCACCCATATGGGGGAATTGGTGAGTTGGTGATAGAGAGAGAGGGAGGTTAGGTATATTATGGGAGTTGTTAATCAACAGACATCTAACCCAACTACACTCAGTCTGAGATGCGATATCATTTGTCCAAAGGGACTAAACAGTACCGGGATACCTGTAAGACGCTGGGGCTGGCTACGAACAAGAGCTTTGACTTGGACGACATTCAGAGTGTTTTGAAGTAGAGATGGGGGGTGAGAAGGGAGGTAGTGGGAATGGAAAAGGAATGGATAGGAAGGGATAAACAGGGATAGGAAAAGATAGAAGGAGACAGGAAATGTGTGTTACGAAGGATATGAAAGCTATGAGAAGAATTGAAAGATATGAAAGGACATGAAACGATTGGAATAGACCGGAAAGATCAATGAAAGCCAGCAGAAACACCATTCAGCTTAAATGTCGACAGACGAAGATAATTGTGGTGGAAATGCCTGAAGGGGAGGTTTATCGCAAGATTGAAACATCTCCACAACCATGTGTCTATTGACATTTTTACAAGTTTTGCTATGGTGGTGATAAGAGGGGAAGAACTCTGAAGCTGGAAATATGGAAGCAAACCTGCCGGCAAATATTCTGCTTCCCATGCTGATGGAATGAAATGAGACTCAATTGTTCTATCTCCCTGCTGACTGAGTATATTGAAGTATAAGCATAATATTCACTCGGAAGGGCTAAACCGTGGTAAACATGCTGCAAGAGATAAATCAACGGACCTACCTTCCACAGTTGGCACAAGGCTTTCTCAGGGACAACGAGACTGTGCTGCAGTGAGAAAGAGAGATTGCTCGGCTGACAGAGCTGAAAGTGAACCAAGCTTTTTTTGGTTCCTAAATTGAACCAAGTGGCCGACAAGCTGAAAGAAGTGAAGGAGATCTTTGGCAACAAACTGACGCCAGAGATTGAACAAAAGTCCGGGACGCTACAAAGACAAAGCCGCCTGCTATCCAAACGACGGAGTCACCTAAACAGTCACCGGAGGTTCCGGCAGACGGCTCAGGGGTCTTGGACAGAATGGGGAGTATGAAGGGTCTGAAAAGCCTGTCGTCGCTGGTTCATAGAGAACTAGACGTCCGGGAAGGGGTTAAGGATATTGTCAATGTGCGCAAGCTGGAGGCTGTGAAGGATCTGAAGGCGGCCAAACAGCAGCAGCATAGCAACCGAGGGTCTTCGGACTTTGACTCGGGGTTTGAAACTGATGTCCGATATGCTTCTCAGTGGCAATTTCTCCTCTCAGGAATGGGATGCCCAGATGGAAAAAATATTTAATGAGGAGTTAAATATGAATCATTCCTTGGCGGAAGAACATTCTACAATCCTCACTCCAGCTTTCACCGCTCATCAGGTATGTATTTACAAGATATTCAGGAAACATACAGGGAAATACAGAACTACCGCAAAATAACCTCCACTTCACTGTAATCCCAGCTCAACACTCACTGTAGTCCCAGCTCAACAAACATCTCTATCTTCTTCATCTCATTCCCTCAAACCAAATCTCCCCTACGTACTCCTGGCAATATTCCAGCTGGAGTACTGCGACAGCTTAATCCTCTCCACCACATTATCCAGCACCAGAGGATCCACTCCCACAGACGCACACCAATCCCCGAGTCTCGTCTTGAACCCATTCAGCCTTGCCTCATTATTATCCCTGGTACTTTTCACATACTCCGTCTTCAGCCAAGTTGCCTGGTTTATCGCCTCGTTCTTCAGCTGCTCCACAGCTGCCAAATGCGGCTTGAGCTGGGCGCGGTTGGCCTGCAGCTTCATAGCATACCCGCCCACCACATGCAGCATTTCCACTGCTGTGAACACAGCATGCAGCGACACCCAGGTAGTGACTTCCTCTTCCGGCAGCAGCTGCCTCAATAGGGAAAGCTGCTCCACAATCGGTGAATACAGTTTCGGATCGGACTTCCGGAGCGCCGATTTCAGCAGCGCGTTGACCAGCCCACAGGCCCATTTTTCTGCCGGCGTCAGTTCGGCAAGATAAGCGGGCGATTGCAGCATTTCCTCATAAGCGGCGGCATCCTTTTGGGACGGCGCCTCGGCCAGCGTTTCAATGATTTTGGACCGCAGAGTAAACAGCCGGAGGTACAAATCCGACTGTTTCGGCCCGACGGAGAATTTGCCGAAATACAGCGGGTTGAGTTCCGAATCCCCGCGGCAAAACAGACTTTTGAAATCCCGATTGTCTTTCCAAAAGCCCGCTTGCCGGAAGTAGTTGATATCGAAATCCCGCGTTTGCACTGTTTTCTTCAGCCGCAGTATTGTCTCTGTGCGGGATATCTCCAACGACACAAGCCCCTGAGTGAGCGAATGGGCCATCCGCTCGTTGAATTCCAGCATAGACGGAACCTGCGTGTACTTGCCGTCCTCCAGCGCCAGCTGCAGAAACCCTGCAGCCGAGGGGAGCGTCTCCCTATAGAAACTGTGGAGCTGGGAAAGGAACTTCACATTGGGAGAAACAGTGGAAATGCGGGTAGTGACCAAATAGGCCAGCAGATCGTGCTGGATCTTCTTAATAGCCAAATGCTCGTAGATGAAGTGCGATTGAATCACACAGCCGAGATAGGAGTACAGCACCATCAGCCACAGGCGGGTGTTGTACTCGTGGAGATCCAAAGGGCACGTGTTTTCCAAAAGAACGATAGCTTTGAGGACAGTAGGGAAGGAGCTGTCGGCTGTCAGGAGCACATTGACGGCAATGAGAATGAAGAAGTCGCCCGGATGGTAGTCTGTCACTTCTTTGTCCTTCAAGAGGTGTTTAGTGGAGTTGTACAGTTTGATGTTTTGGTGGGCGAAATCAGGGCTTGTGGTTGTTTCTTCTAGTAGGAGATACCTCAGCCGCTGGATGTTTACCAGTTTGATTAGCTGGGGCAGCGTGGATGTTTCAGGGTTGATGGAGTCGAATTCCCCAGTCAGGAAGGAGAGGAGGCTGGCAGTATTGAATTTGGGACCGAAATGGGCAAGTAGAGATTTGAGGTCGTCAAAGGCACACATCCGTGCTCCGTAGATGTTCCAGTAGGCTTTTAGGGATGTGAGGATGTCGTCCCAGGGCTTGTCGAACAGCAAACGGTACTTCAGATCGGCAAGAAGGTAGTTGCGGTTTTTCTCTTTTCCGGAGATATCCAGAGTTTTCACCAGCTCCTTTTCGTACTCGGAGGAAGAGGCAGTATTTTTATCCAATTCATATGCCGCGTCTATTAGGGCGCTTAGTAAAGCCCAGTCGTCCTGCTTGTTGTCCTGAATGGAAAATAGGGCAAACTTGTACAGCAGATCCCACTGTTTGCCCTCCAGCAGCTTTTCCACTGTGACACACTGCAGCTCCAGATTGAACTTGTCGCTTTGAGTGGCCAGAAAGTCCATAGTAGTGGAGTATACCTCTTCGTGTTTTTGACACAGGGCTAACAGTTGGCATTTGATGTATACTTCCTCTGTTGTCTGCAGCGGCAGCAGCGAGTTGATTATTTTCAGTCCCAAGTTCGGAAAGAGCCGTTTGTCCAGCGCCGAGGGTTCCGAGTAAGGATAGGTGACAATCAGGCTGCACATGAGACTGGCGATCAGAGCATAGTTGCGCTTTTTGAAGTTGTTGTACAGGCTGATGGCTGCCTTCTGCATCAGCCGCACGTTGAAAATGGCAGTCATGTTGGTCAAATAGAGATACTGGAATGGTTCGTAGCGCGGGTACTTTTTGATGATTGTTTCGTAGAGTGTAGTCAGGAGAGAGTCGTTGCCTGCTGTAATGAGGAAGTTATTGAGGAGATTGATGGCCTTTATGTCTGTGGGCACTGAGGAGATGATGTCCTCCACGGCTTTGAAGCTTTCGTCCGTCTTGCCCTGGAGGTACAGGATGTATGCCTGGAGGGATTTGTAGTAGACGTTTTTCGGGTCCTTTTTCAGTTCTTTGGAGATTTGCTGGGTGGCATATTTGAACCCGTTGGACTCAATTGCCGTCAGAATGCCCAGCTCTTTGTCGCTTTTCGCGGCATTGAAGTCCAGCACTTTGAGAGACATTTTGGGGAATGCAAGTTGGAGATGAGCAGAGCTCCAGTTTGGTTGGATGGTAGGGTTTTTCGGGTCTCTGGTTTGAATCAAAACGTTGTTGATTCGATCTTCAGCTGGGTTTACAGGAGAGGCCCTTTATGATTTGCTTGGCCCTGAGAGCTGCTTTGCTGCAGGGGTTTCAGCGAAAGACGGTCCTTATGAGCAGCGGAATGAGTTAATAGCAGGATTCTTTATACCAAAACCCGAAGAAGCTGTGTTTTCATCATTCCTGCCTGAAGTCCCCAGATGTTTTTCTTCCATTTCTGCATTTTTCATCAATCCATTTGAGGTACGGGGTGAGACCGCATGTACCCCAGGGTCGAGGGGAGACGCCATGTCCAGCTCAGGGGAGACGTCAAGTTATGCTGAATGGAGACGCCATGTTCTATGATGGCTCTGAGATTACATAATCAGGTAATACCTCCTCACCGCCTTATTAAAACTTTTTTACATAATGTGAGAAGAGAAAACACTTGAGAGATAATTTTCAGGTTGGCAATAGACAGAAGGATAGGAATAATCTGCCGACCAAAGAGACCGTTGAGCATACCTGAAAGGTGTGATTGAGTGTTTCTGCTGCGTATCGGAAAGCGTTTGAGGAGCGAGCCATCATGTCGTCTATCTACAAAGCATTATCAGCTAGCAAGGCTGAGAAGCCTAAGAACGAGCGCAAGTTCAAAAACAGACAGAGACTGCTGATAATATCCTCCCGAGGAGTGACGTACAGACACAGACATTTGATCAATGACTTGGCGCTGATGTTGCCGCACGGGCGCAAGGAGGCCAAGTTCGACACCAAGTCGAAACTGTACCAACTGAATGAACTGGCTGAACTGTACAACTGCAACAATATTTTCTATTTTGAGGCCCGCAAGCATCTCGACTTGTATTTCTGGATGTCCAAAGCGCCTAATGGGCCAACTATGAAGTTCCATGTCCAGAACATGCACACTATGGAGGAGCTGAACTTTGTGGGCAACTGTCTGAAAGGATCTCGGCCCATTCTGTCGTTCGACAAGAGCTTTGACGACACGAACCACACTAAGCTGATGAAGGAAATGTTCATCCACACGTTTGGTGTTCCGCCTATGGCCAGAAAATCCAAACCGTTTGTTGACCACGTGCTGACGTTCAGCATTGTGGACGGTAAAATCTGGGTCCGCAACTATCAAATCCAAGAGACGCTGAAACAGAAACAGGGAGACGATGATGACGAAAAGAAGTCAAAAAACCCAGAATACGAAACCTCTTTGGTGGAAGTGGGGCCCAGATTTGTGCTGACGCTGATTACCATCCTGGAGGGTTCTTTCAGTGGAGCTGTCATCTACGAAAACAAGGAGTTTGTTTCTCCCAACTTCATCAGAGCCCAAATCAAGCACCAGTCTGCTGCCCAGGCTCGGAGCAGAGCTCAGGCAGCTTTGGAAAGAAAGCTCAAAAAGTCTCAGGCCGTGTTGGCTGCTGATCCTCTGGACAATAGCATGCTGTTCAAATAGATTGGGAGATGAAGGAGAACAAGGGAATGTGATAAGTGTGTGGATAGTAACACAGATGTAGTTTAATGTAAACCTGTACAGTTATATGGCCACGGCTCCAACAACAAAAGCGGAAGTCAAACAGAAGCTGGACATTCAGCAGTCGCAAATGGCGTCCGTACTTATTGACACTATCAGTTCCTATAATATCACTCCCCTCAGAGATATCTATACAAATAACTGCACCCTCAAACGTATATCGCAAAATCCATGCATTGTATTCTCTCTATTTGATTGATAATATCCCAAGTCTCAACCTTTTCGCTGAGACATGGTGCCGTTATATGACACAGCCTTAGTTGCTTAGTGCTTCTCAGCAGCTTCAGCCTTCTTGATATACTCCCTGTTGCGGCCTGTTAGTATGAGATTCCATAACACACAGAATGTCCTCAACCAGCACTTACAGAATGAACTTCTCCTCCTCAGGGCTGCTGGCGCTGATAGGGGGAGCAGCAGGGGTAGGCTTGCTGCCCTTGGGGACAACGGCAAGGAGAACCAGACCCAAAGTTCCCAGGGCAAGCTAAAGAGAGAAGATGTTAGTCATATGAAAACGATTATCGAGTACTGAGAAGTCAGAGAGCTGAAAAAGCATAGAAAGGGAGAGTTAACTGACGGATTTGGTAGGGGGAGCATAAGAGATGATTTCTTTCGCGGAGTAGAGCCTCCTGCACAAAAGGCCCAGAGCAGAAGTGAGCCCCGTAAATCCATCCTAGCCCACAGATACCGCGAAAATACAACAGATCGTCTCCTAGGTTGCCATAGATCCGACTACGTATCTTTTCAGTCTCGGACACTGAATGAAAAACATCTCATGTCTGACTGCTTTAACCCCTTTCACTCCCTTCCAGGTCCGATATTCAACCCCAAACCAACTTCCTCCCTCTCCATTCTCCTGCCCTCTCCCCACATTTCCGTTTACCCCTTCATTAACCTCCTTTTCTTCAAATCACTCATTCATCCATCCACTTACCTGATGAGGGTAGACAGTTCGTCCGAGAATGTTGTAAGCGGCACCCATTTTGAAGCTGTGTATGATCTTGTCTAATATGCAATGATGAAACCCGACAACTGCAGTTTATACCTTCTTCTCTAACTGTTCCCAATGCCCACAAATACCCCCCTTTTCCATACTTTCCGTCCTTTTACCTTCTCGACGAGCCGTGAAATATCTACCAGTTGATTGCATACTGGGCGACCGGGTTGCAATGTGTAGACCTGTTATGGGACGGGGAAGGTTTTGTTAGTGCTGAGAAATACACCCAGAAGATATGAGAATGCAGATGGAGTCTCATCTTGTAAGAAGGAAGAAGGGGGTGAGATGCAGTCTAAGAAGGGAGGGGGTGACGAGAGATTGAATGGGGTTCGGGCTGGAGGCCCCGGGAAACGAAGGGACATGTTGGATGATGAAGCTGCTGAACTGCTTGCTACGGTGGATAGAAAGCGTGGCTAATCATGTCGGTGGTGTATTAGTGAGATTAATGTATATCTAATCAGTTTAGAGTACATGAGGGATCGTCTGGGGTGGGAGGCCAAGGGGGTGAGGAGGTAGACCAAAGGCGGCATATAGGTAAATCATAATGCCTAACCTCGTCTTTCATTATGGATTCAGCTGAAATGGCGTCTGGGCTGTCGTGACGGGATTCAGCATGTTTTCAATCATAGGTCTCAACATCATACCAAAAGGCGTGCTCAGCACAGTGGCAGGGAGATCGGATATGTGCTGCGGATAGGCCAGCTTCTCGCCCACCAGAAACTCGGCAAAGTCACGGGAAAAATGATTGCAGTTGTGGTCAAACAGATTGTACTTCGTCGGCGAGTATTCCTCCTTCATCTCTTCCAAATACTGCTCGATAATCTCCGGATCCAAGTTCGTAGTGCCCAGCTTCACAATCTGCAAAGGGGCGCCATGATGTGTAGTGCCAGGCACAGCCACATTGATGCCATGGCCATAGAAATACTCGCGTCCATGCACCACCACGGACGTGTGCCACACGCCTTCCAGCTCGATCCCCAGCAACTGTGGCGCCAGCTGCTTGGCCATGCCTCGCGTCAGATCGTAGACGTACAATTCGACAGGGAACTCTCCTTCCTGCTGGCTATCACTCATTTTGATTTTATCTTTCAGTCTCAGAATGTATCCTCTATTTTGAGTCTTTAGATCTGTGCAAATCTCATACACCACTTTACCCCAACGCAAGCTTCCTGTTCCTTTCCAAACAGCCAGCACAAGACATCCCAAACCTCCCGTTCTTCTTCCACTCGAACTCGCCTCCCTTCCCATGCTATTTATTCATTTCCCGTCTGCTTATCTCCGAAGCTCTCATCGCCACTGGCATCCCGTTCTAGAAACATGTGAAAGCCGCTGTCACGTGCAGCCACTTCCCATTTTTCCATAGTATAATATTACCTAATCAAAAAGTAACTTTCTTATCACATAATATAATATGACATAACCACAAAATACCGTTTACTCCGCGTCTCACTTCGCACGCACCTGAGGCACCAGAGTTGCCACATTGGATTTTCGCCTGCTGTTTCGACGTCTACGAAGGCGTTTCTTACGACAAATGAGAAGAAAAGGCCCAGCATTTGCAGCTTCCGCACAGCGGAAGGACGGAGTAAACCGGCAATTGACTCTCAGACGGCGTGTACGGAACCGAGTAAACACTTCTTGTGCTCACAAAGTACGAGCTGTTCTGACAGTGTGATTGATTGATTGATCGGTTGATTGGCTGGCTGATTGGTGAATTGACAAGCAATCAAACGAGCAATCAAACGAGCAATCAAACGAGCAGTCAAACCAAACAAAACAAGTAGAACACTATAAATCTCAGCAGGTCGGAATACTGCTAAAAACAAGAAACAACCCTGCAGGTCGGAATCACTGCTAGAAGCTGCATACAAGAAACAAACAAACAAACAAACAAAGAAACATATTAAACAATACTCATCTTCCACCATGTCTGTCCTCTCTGCCGCGCCATTTCTGGCTCTGCTGGACGAGCCCGACAACTCCTTGAAATCCTACGCCCTCAAGTCGCTCGACCAGTACATTGACCAGCTCTGGGCCGAGATTGCCGACCATATCTTCGAGCTCGAGGAACTGTATGAAGACGAGACTTTTGACAACCGCAAACTGGTGGCGCTGGTGATCTCTAAAATCTACTACAACTTGGGCGATTTCGACCTGGCGGTGAAATATCTCCTTTTCGCCGAAGACCAGTTCGATTTAGAGGAAAAATCCCAGTTTGCCGAAGTGATGATCTCCAAATGCATCCAGACATACATTGCACTTAGCCAGGCCATCTATGACGACCACAAGGCGGACGTGTCCATCAGCCCGCAGCTGCGGCTGATTATCGAGAAAATGCTTGCCAAATGCTATGCAAAGAAGGAGCTCAAACTGGCTATTGGCGTGGCTATGGAGTCTCGCCGTTTGGACGTCATTGAAGACATATTGCACAAATCAGGCCCCGAGGGCCCCAGCAGCACAAACGCGCTGATTGACTATGTCCTCACGTGCGCCACAACCATCTCCAATCAGGAGTTCCGCACCAGTTTGCTGCAGCGGCTCGCCAGCATTATTTTCTCCCTCCCTGCGCCCGACTATTTCCAGCTGTCCAAAATCATTGTGCAGCTGAACGACTCGTCGCTGTCCACGCGGGTGCTTTTGGACCTTATCGGAAAAGCGAACGCGGCTCCGGAGGCGGCGGAGCCGAAACTGGTGGCGTACCAGGTGGCGTTTGACCTGGTGGCGTCGGCGTCCCAGGAGCTCCGGATTAAGACTATTGAGAACCTTAAGGCTGCTGCGCCTCCGGGCGTGTTACTGAATCGGGTATTGCGCATCCTGTCCGGCGTGCCGACATGTGACTTGAACGTGACTTTCCTGCATGCCAACAACCACACCGACGTTGCCATTTTGAACCGGTCCAAGCGGCTTTTGGACGCGCGCAACTCCGTGTTCCACAACGCCATTACGTTTGAAAACGCGTTTATGCATGCCGGCACCACAAACAACGAGTTTTTCCAAAACAACCTGGACTGGCTCGGCAAGGCTTCCAATTGGAGTAAGTTCTCCGCCACTGCCGCCCTCGGCGTTATCCATAAAGGGAACCTGTCGCAGGGCAAAGCCGTGCTGCAGCCGTACCTACCCGGCGGCTCCGGCTCGCAGTATACGCAAGGCGGCAGTTTGTGTGCGCTCGGCATTGTGTTTGCCGGCCACGGCAATCAGGTGACGGAGTACCTTTTGAAGCACGTGGCCGACGACGGCTCGGCTGGGTCGCCGGAAGGGGAAGTTGTGCTGCACGGGGCCTGTTTGGGCCTCGGCGTTGCGGCCATGGCGTCCAACAACTTTGACTTTTATGACGCGCTCCGTAGTGTACTGTATACGGACTCGGCTGTTGCCGGGGAAGCAGCCGGCATCGCTATGGGGCTGGTTATGTGCGGCTCGGGCTCGGAATCGGCGGTTGCGGATATGTTTCAGTATGCGCAGGAGACGGCACACGACAAGATTGTGCGCGGCTTGGCGGTCGGCTTGGCACTGGTGATGTACGGAAAGGAGGAGAAAGCCGAGCCGCTGATTGCCGACCTGCTGGCGGGCAACAATCCGATTCTTCGGTACGGCGGCGCGTTCACAATTGCGCTTGCGTACTGCGGCACGGGGTCCGACAAGGCGGTTAAAAAGCTGCTGCACATTGCCGTGTCGGACTCTTCCGACGATGTGCGGCGGGCGGCAGTGATTGGGCTCGGGTTCATCCTTTTGCGGCACCACACTTCCGCTCCCACAATTGTGGAGCTGCTGTCGGCAAGCCACAATCCCAATGTACGCTACGGCACGGCTTTGGCTCTCGGCATTGCCTGTGCCGGCACCGGCTTGGACTCGGCAATTGACGTGCTGCTGCCGCTGGCTAAGGACCCCGTCGACTTTGTCCGCCAGGGGGCGCTGATTGGGCTGGCGATGGTGCTGATCCAGCAGAACGAGAAAACAAACCCGAAAGTGAAGGAGGTGCGGCAGGAGTTTGACTTTGTGATCTCCAACAAGCAGGAGGCGCTTGCCAAATTCGGCGCAGCTGTGGCGCAGGGTATTATTGACGCCGGCGGGCGTAACGTCACAATTGCCCTGGAGCACCACCAAACGGGAAATCTCAATATGAGCGCCATTGTCGGGCTGGCACTGTTTGTGCAGTACTGGTACTGGTTCCCGTTGGCTAATTTCCTCTGTTTGGCCTTCACGCCTACTTGTATAGTTGGTGTAAGGGAGGATCTGAAAGTGCCGCAGTTTGAGCTCAACTGCCATACTAAGAAGGCGGTGTTTGACTATCCGCCAAAGTACCAGGAGCCGACGGACAAAGTGGTGGAGAAGGTGGAGACGGCAATTTTGTCTACGACGGCGAAAGCGAAGGCGCGGGCGCGGAAGTCGGAGAAGGAAAAACAGGCAAAGGAGGAAGAGGGGAAGGAGCGGATGGATGTGGACGTGAAAGAGGGGGGTAAAGTTGGTAAAGAGGCGGACGGGGCGGAAGGGAAAGCGGAAGGAAAGGCGGAAGAGAAGAAGGAGGCGGAAGCGGCAGAAGAGGAAAGCGAGCCTTTGGTAGAAAACGAAGATGAGGACGCTTTGGCGGAAGCCGAGACGGAGGACGATGAGGACACCGCCGTACGGTACTCTGCTAAGCCGTACAAGCTGACTAATATGAGCCGAGTTTTGCCGGCCCAGATGAAGTATGTCGCCTTCCCGAAGGACGGACGGTACACTTCTATCCGCCGGCTGAAGGGCAGTTCGATTGGCGGGGTGATTATGCTTGTGGACAAGCGGCCCGGGGAAGATGCCGAGCTGATTAAGACGATTCGGGAGATTAATGGGGTGGCCGACGAGGCTCCTGTGCCCGAGCCGTTTGTGTATGAGAGCGATGCCGAGGAGGAGTAAAGGAGGAGGAGAGGATGAGGAGAGGAGGAGAGGAGAGGAGAGTTGCTTAGTTTTGACTGCCAGAGAAGATGGTGAGTGGAAGTAAGGTTGAAGAATACATGTGCTGTTTACAATTGTTTTAATTTTGCTTGTAGAAAGGGTGCATTTGTTGATTAAGGAGTGGCTAGAAGATTAGGGGACTATGAGGGGTTTGTTGATTGGTTTTGTTGTAGCGGGAGACATATTGGAGCTGAGGAATGATGTGATCTTAGAAGAAGCCGAAGTGGAGGAGGCACTGTAGTGTTTCCTCTGCATGGGGACAATATGCTGGAACCCATATGAAGCTGATACAAGCTGATATGATCATTACGGAAGTCTCAAGTTCCAAATAGTAGTATGGTAAGATGGCTTGAACGGCCACAACTTGTTATCTGCAACATTATGCAAGTTCCTGCCGCTTTATGCAGACACATGCAGGTACATGCAGATAATGCATAAACATACATTATACCGCATATTAGTGCATCCGCAGCCCTCTTTACCCCGCATCTTACCACTCTTCACACCATAATTTCCCGCTAACTCTGCTTGAATCTGTCAAACACACTGCTGAGAGGATCCTCCGCCACAGTCTCGCCCCGCTGCTCCTTGGCCCGCTTCTGCCGCAGCTCCTTCTCCCGCTGCAGATTGGCCTCCAGCCGCATCTTCCGCTGGTCAATCACATTCTGCGTGCGTTTCCGCAAATGCCGCCGCAACGCCGAGTTCTTGCCCTTCACATCGGGCCGGATCTCCGTCTTGACCTCCTTCCGCACCACGGGGTTCAAATAGTCGTGCCGAGTGCGCTCCCGGGGGGCCTGGTGATTCACCTCTCCTATATAATTAGGGTCCAGACTGATCATATCAGGCGACAGCTTGTTCAGCAGACCTCGGATCTCACTCTGCTGCCGCTGCTTGATAGTCTCATAGGGGTTGACCTCCAGAGAGTCGAAATTGGCTTCTCCCGCTCCAGGGATAATCAGAGACGAAAAGCCCTTCTGAGTGCCGATCCCCAGCACATCCTCAAAGGGACAGAACCGCGTCTTTTCCACCGGATTCCCAGCTAGCAAATGCGTCATATACGGCATCGTCGGCCGCGCCTGCAGAGCCGCTGGGTCCGAAGTCAACACATCCTTCCACACGCTCACGTGAGGCCCCCACCCGACAGCCAAAAGTCCGGTATCGGAGATATCCAGCGAGGATGCCGGGGTGGGCGAGTGGTACGCCCCCAGCGCCTTGAATGTCCGGATGTCCCAAATCTTAATCGTCTTGTCCATCCCCGTCGTGGCCATATATTTGCCCTCTTTGTCCACAGCAATGTCCCGAACGGGCCCCCGGTTGCTCAGCAGTTTTACCAGTGGTGTGCTCATATTCGGCGCCCACAGCGTCACTGTCCCGTTGGAGTGTCCGGCATGCATCACCGCGTTCCAAGGGTTCTGCCGCAAAGCCAGCGTCGGCCCGAGCTTGGTCCGCAGCTCGGCCACAAGCTCGCCGGTAGAGACGTCATGGTACTTAATATACCCCGTGTTACCCGCCGTCACCAGCAGCATGTGATACGGGAGGAACTCCAGCTTTGTGGCCTCAATATGCTGTTTCAGTCTGTGGAGCTCTGTGCCTTCCGAGTCGTAGATGAACGTGTATTTCTTCTGAGCAGCCGCATAGTACTGGTTATTGTGCAGCCACTTCACATCGTGCACTGTTTCGTTCACAAATATCTCCGAGTTGAGTTTGGCTTCCCGCCAGTCAAAAGTGGCAATTTGGCCCTTCCGGCCGCCGAGAATGAGTTCCCGTCCGTTGCGTGTGTAGTCGATAGAGTAGGGGCCGAAGTCGAGACTGAGGTCAAAGGCCTTTTTGGCTGTGGAGATGTCGACGCTTTTCTTGATATCTTCCTGGGTGAATTTGAAGGTGCGTTCCATGTCGTTTTCCTTTTCCAGGTATCCGCTTTCCTCCTGGAGGAGCATTTCGGTTCTGGCGGCGGCTTTGGCCGCGCTTTCCAGTTGCTTTTCATACTTGTGCACTGCGGCTTTCACTTTTTTGTCTTTGATGTGCTGGAGGAGGTTAGTATGAGGGGTAGGAGGGGTAGGAGGGGTAGGAGAGTAGGAGGGGTAGGAAATGAGGAGTAGAGGGGTAGGACGGGTAGAGGGTAGGAGGGGTAGGAGGGGTAGGAGGGGTAGGAGGGGTAAGAAAGGAGGGGAGGAAGGGGTTTGATGGAAGGTAGCCAAGTTTGTTTTCCGTTTGAATTCTCTGCATTTTAACATACTTTACGGGACACTTTGGATCCTTTCCGCTCGTAGACAGCGGCTCTGTCAGTTGGGCCCTCCAGGCTTTCCACAGCCTTTTTGTAGGACGATTTGGCCATTTTGGCGGGCTTTGTGTGTGCCTTCAAGTGTGCCAATAGCCTTGAAAGGATGTATGAGAAAGATAGAAATGTTTTGGGGTAACAACGGTATGAGTAAGTGAGGAGTAAACCAGCACCTATGTTCGGTCACTTTCATTCTATTTACCGCCTGAAGTTGTTGATAAAATCGCCTGCTAAACAGAAATTTTCCCTCTGAATTTTTCGATATAATGGTGAGAATGGGGGAGCACCTGAGATGGGACAGAAAGGACCTCAGGTCTCATCTTGAAAGGGGCCAGTATGGGAAGAGACGCGAAGGTAGAAATTGAGAGACGGAGGGGAAGGCAGGAAGGAGAAAATGTAGCAATTTTTATTGAATATTGAGGTTATTATATTAAGAAAGGAAGAAATGAATTAGCAGAATATTCCAGGTATATATTATGGTTTCTTGTGTGGCCAGCTGAGCGTAGACGTTGGAGTGGAGAGTATGTCGTAAGACTGCTGGCTGGGAAGAGTGTAATTTGAAACGGAGATGATAAAGAGGGAAGACTTAAGACAGAGAAAAAAGATTCTTGTCATCTGGATCATCAATTCCTTGATGATGATGAAACAAGATAGAACAATCTATCAGCAGAGACAAACAACGAAATCTCCTCCTCCCCCTCCTCTTCCCTCTTCCTCTCCCCCTTCTCTCACACGTAACAACCCTCTCCTCCCTCTCTCACTACGCAAATAGTTCAATAAAGTCGATCAACAGATACTAAGAAAGCAAAAGATGAAAACAGCTGTCTGAATACAATATGAAGAGAAGTCACCACCCATCAGTAAACCAGCCCCTCATTGCTTGTGAGTCGGGTCTTGCCGCTTGAGAATCTCCACCGCAGGTCCCAGCAGCCGCTGGAACCCGGATTTATCCAGAGTAGCAACTTTGATAGGCTCAAGCGCCGTCACAGTGGCCTGGCGGGGCAAATCGTTCAGCAGCGCCACTTCGCCAAAATAGTCTCCTTTCTTCAGTATCGCCAACGGCTTATCCCCAGACTCCGCCTTTGTCACTTTCGCCGACCCAGACTCAATCAGATAGAAATCTTCCCCTACATCTCCTTCCTTAATAATCACCTCCCCCGGTTGAAAAGACTTGGACACCAGCGCGTCTGCCAGTTTGCTCCGTTCATACGAGTTCAGATCTTTCAGGACAGGCACCTCTCTCAGGAATGATTCGTACATGGCCCGCTTCTTGGCCGTGCCTTCCAGAAGAATTGTCCGGAAGGTAATTCTGTCCAAAGCCAGCAGCTCACAATCCGTAACGGCTCTAACGGTAGCGGCCCGCGGGGCATTGTACATCAGGGCCAGTTCGCCGAAACTGCCGCCGGGCCCTGCCGAGCTGACTTTCTTGCCGTCAACATAGAAATCCACTGTGCCGGACTTCAGCACATAGAAAAAGTCGCCCTCGTCTCCCTGGGTGATGATATCTTCTCCGGCGGCTACTTTCTTCTCTTCCAAAGCGTACAGCACCCGTTTCATAGACTCCTCGTCGAGCGACTTGAAGAGGAAATTCTTCGACACGTGCGCCTCCAGTTCCTCCAGCTGTTCTTTAGTCAGCGATTTAGCCGGCGGCTTCCATTCCTTGCCGAGGGCGGCCGGATTCATACTCTCAGCACTGACGGAGGTGCGGCGGTTGGCGGCAAACTTCGGCACGGCCCCGGCGGCCGGGGTTTCTTCCCCGCCGCCTAGCGAGGAAAAAATAGACTTTCGGAACAGCGAGCCGGGCACCGTTTCGGCGGGCGGGGCGGCGGGCGGGGCGGCAGGCCCGCCGGCGGGGGTTTTGCTGGTGGGGTCTCCGTCTTCCACGGAGGTGTCGCGGGGGTCCTTGCCGGCAAACGCCGGCTTGAATGCTACGCCGGACGCGGCAAACGGCGAGTCGGACATTGCGGCAGGGGAACAAACAGAAAGCGGGATCACAAAAACAGCTTCAGCCTTCACAATAAACGAACAAATACTCAGCTCCCTTTCGGCTTTCCTTCCACCTTTAGGCACCTTCTGGTGATCTCAGCCCTTTGCGTCTCGACACGCAATCAATCCGCAGCTGCCGTCGGTCACCACAGAAAGAGTTTCGGCAATTGTGGCTGTTTTGTTTGCAAGTATGTGGTTTTTGGGGTTTCTTTTCTGTCAATTGTTTGGATGTTCCGTGATGGCCTTTCAGAAGCATCCGCTTTGCCTGGCTGGTATTTTGTTAGTGTGAGGAGGTGCGGGAGGAGGACGGCTGTACGGAGAGTTGAGGTGTACGGAGGGGAAAGGGGGGAGGTGGAGAGATGGAAGGGGGAGGGGGAGGCGAGAGATTGGAGGGAGAGGGAAGGGAGGAGAGGGTAGGGCAATGGGAGGAAATAGAGGAGATACAGAGGGGAAAGGAAAAGAGCATAATTGAAACGTGTTTTGGGGAAATGTTTGGGGGTTTGGACTCATTCTTATAGGTTTGGATTGTGTAAAATGAAGGGGTGTGGGATGGGTATAGAGCTGGGGGATGAGACATCAGGTTCCAGGAGGAGACGCCAGGGTGGGCTTATCACGAGAGATGGCCCATGGGGATTGCCGCTTTGGGAATATGTACGAAAGAAGTGGCAAGATTCACAGGGGCCATCCTGCATGCGTTGCGTACACGGACATGGCGTCTCCTCGCGGGCAGAGATGCCTTGTCTAGGAGGGGGGGTCGGGAGATAGTTTGGATGGAGGGGTAGAAATGGGAGACAAAACGAGAGTTGGGAGGCAGAAGAAAAGGAAAGGAATAGTCAAATCATTAGAGAGCAGTTGATAGTTGGTGTTTCAATGCTTTACTGCCTCATGAACACCTCATTGATACTTATCCTACTGATGAAGTGACCTATGAGCTTATCATCTTGAGAAACCCCCCCTCAGGCCTCCTTGTCTCTCGTATCGCCCCCTTTACTGTTTCAGTATGAGATAAACAAATAATGCGACTTTCTGTTTGATAGTAAAGGAAAAGATGAGTGATAAACAGATGATATTTGGAAGGGAACGGAGGAGTTATTTAGCAGAGATTGCAAAAATCTGATGTTGGTGCCTCACTGGAGGAACCTCTAATGCTTCTTGCCTTTTCTTTGAGCTCACATGACCAGAACGGAGTTCAAAGCACCCAACCTTCAAGCCTCCTCTTTCGGCTGATTACGTGCATTATCAACACACTCATCAAACAGTCAAACATTCACCCATTGACCGTCTAATCCCACACAAAAAAGCTCACCAAACATATCAAACACTCTACACATACCTAACCATGGAAACCCCTGCCCTTCCGGCCCACCCGGAAGACGGCGCTGCCACAATCAAACAGACCCGGGAATCGGCCACCAAATCAGCCAAACGGAAACCCCACAGAACACACCGGAAAAAGGACGCGATCGAGCAATTCCTCTCCAACAGCAACAACCAAATGATTTTTGTCAAATCCAGCTTGTCCCAACTGCGGTATATGATTCTTGTCGACGGGTTGGGATACGATGATCCTGTGAAGGTAAGCCTAATAACAGCAAACAGAATGAATTACCCATACTGAGAAAATACGAAATGCAGAGATTTCAGAGTTACCATCAAATAACCTCTCTGTCTTCTTACTTTCCCACACTTCCTCTTTCTAACAAAAGAACCCCATCTAACACATTCCCTCTCTTCCTCCCAGAAAACATGCAGCTACAGAACATATGTATGGTCCATCCTTCTCCGCACCCCGCCATACCCCGTGCAAGACTATTTGAACCTGGTGGGGCTGGGCCCTTCGCCGGCATACGCCAAAATATGCAACGACTCTTTCCGGACTCTGGCGACGGATGCGGACTTCCAGGCCAAAGTGAAGGAGTCGCAGATCATCCGCGTGCTGAATGCGTATGCCTGGAATAGACATAATGAGCAGGCCCAGCGGGAGTTTCTGCGGCAGAACGCGGCTAGCGGGATTAAAGGCCGGAAGGAAGGCCGCATGCACAAAGCCGGGACCAAAGCCGAGGCTAAAGCCGGGGCCAAAGCCGAGGCGGCGGTTGGGGCGGCAGCCGAGGCGGCAGCGGATGAGCTGCTGTCGGCCCGCCTGTCTCCGTATGTGCAGGGCATGAATGTGCTGGCGGCGCCGTTTCTGTATGTGTGCAAGTCGGAAGTGGAGGCGTTTGCCATGTTTGAGACGCTGCTGACGCGGGAGATTCCGCTGTATGTGGAGCCGACGCTGGAGGGAGTGCATACGGCATTGATTGTATGTATGATGCGGTGGAGGTGGGGAGTTTTGCGGGGTAGGAGGTGTAATTGTAGAGGCTGAAAGCTGGTGGTTGGCGTGTCGCATGGGGTCTTCGGTACCACAAAGACGGTCTCGGATGGGCCAAGTTTTGTGCCTCGGCACCACAAAGACAATGTCGGAGCTTGTGCCGGCTTTGTGTGCCGGCGAGAGAAGGTGCAGATGGATAGTCTAAACGGCTTAAGGGAGAATGCTGCAGCTAAAATTGTCTGAGCAAATTGTAGTAGAAGAACAGTACTAACAGAATTCCCACCAGCTTGTGGATATCTGCTTGAGTATTATTGATCCGAAACTCTATGAGTTTTTGAAGGGTCGACTTCTAAAAGCGGAGTTGTATGCTTTTGCATGTAAGTTGAGATGGAAGAATGGAAGGACGGAAGGACGGAAGACGGGAGAAAGGAGTTAGGAGGGAAGACTAAAAGACGGAAGGACGGATCGAATCATGAAAAAGCGGAACGATGGAACGATTAAATGATGGAACAACGGAACGACGGAAGACGGAAGACGGAACGACGGAACGACGGAACGACGGAACGACGGAACGACACACGGAAGTCTCGAACACAGACGGAAAAACCCACCCTGAACTCTCATCCCATTCTCCAAAATCACCAAACCCCATTTCACATACTAACACCAACCACAGCCACCCTAACCCTCTCGGCCTGCACTCCGCCTCTTTCCGAGCTTTTAGTACTGTGGGATTTCCAGTTTGCCTACGGCGTCCATCTCAACATTCTCTATATAATCGCCCAGCTGATTCTTATCCGGGCGGATTTGCTGAGCTGCGGGGCGCCGAATAGCAAAGGCAGCACAAAGTCTCCCATGTCGCTACTGCGGCAGTTTCCGAAATTGAATGCCAAGGAGATTATCAAACTGGCCATTAGTTTTATCCCCAGTTTGCCCGCTGAGGTGTACGACATGCTGTGCCGCCATGGATACGATCCGACAGTGAAACAGGAGGCCAAAGAGTGGCTGGGGAGGATGAGTTAGGAGATGGGAACTCTGCTGCTGCAGGCCTACCGTCTGAGGAGTCATCGCACTACCAGTCGGCCCTGTTGGTAGGCCATTTGATGATGAAATACCAGGAATGGAAGAAGGAATACCCGAAATGGCTGAGTGAACTTCAGCCATGGCAGAATTCTTTGCAATGGAAAGGAGGATGGGAAATGGAAGAGGAAGGAGATGGTCTCTATAGCCCATTGTCTTGACTTATGACACGTTACTTAGTTTCTCTCATTGTAGGGAGGTGGGAGGTGATCAAAAATACCTCCCTTTCAATGCATTCTTTCCAGTTCTTCGTCCAAATAATGGGAGTGAGACATATGGAGAAAAGAGCAATTTTCTGGAAAATAATAAGGTACATTTTGGAGGTTGAAAGATTGCCGGCTTCTTGAGAATAATCTTTGAGCTGAGTTGTGAATTCTGTGAGCAGAATTCATTGACTGTCATTAAGGGTCGGAACAAGTTTGCCAAAGCCAAATTATCAGGTTATAAAACGGGTGGCTTTCTCTCAGTTCCTTGAAGCTCATTTTGATCATTTTCAGTAATCCTCCTAATCCTCCTAATCCTCCTAATCCTCCTAATCCTCCTAATCCTCCTAAACCTCCTAAGCCTTCTCAATCTCCTAATTCTTACAATCCTCTAAAATCCTCTACAATCCTCTACAATCCTCTACAATACTATATATCTCTCAATCCTTCTACTAATTCTCAGAAACTTCTATTGCTTCTCCCAATCCTCAAATCACATCTCCCATTTCTGTGACATCCTCTCAAGTCCTTCTTTCAAAATAAATTCCCAAATCCTTCTACTATTTTCTCAAATGCTATTATCAATACTCCCAATGCTTTCATCAGCCTCCCCAATCTTTCTCCTATCCCTCCCATTTCCTCCCACAGCTTCCTTACTTCCTCTCTCTCCCTTCCCTCTTCAGCCATTTGAAATTGCATATTCCACTACTTTCGCCATTCATCAGCAGCTATAGCTTTGTTGAATACTATACAAAAACACTTCCTCAAATGCCTTTTCTAGTTTTACCATCCCCATGCCTTCTCAATGCACTTTTCGTATTTCCCCCTTTCTCCCTCTTCTTTCCTCTTCTTCATCTTTTTTCCTCTTTCTCCTCTTTCTCCTCTTTCTCCTCTTTCTCCTCTTTCTCCTCTTTCTTCTCTTTCTGCACATTTTCCTCAATTTCCACATTTTCCTCAATTTCCTCATTTTCCTCATTTTCCACTTCTTTCCTCATTTTCCTCTTTTTCCACTTTTCCCTCCTCTCCTCCTTTTCCCTCATTTTCCTCCTTCCCTCCTTCCCTCCTTCCCTCCTACACCTGAAGAAAATCACCCCTTTCGAAATTCTCCAACGGAAAATACGACGAAATAACCGTTCGGCCGGCAAAACTCCGCCCGCCCAGCGCCTTCAGTGCCGCCTCACATTCTGCTTCCGACCCGAAACGCACAAAAATCTTCCCCACCCCCGGCACGGCATCCTCGGCATTTTTCGCCGAAAAACGGGACCCGCCGGGAGTGCGGCGGGGCCGCGGGATTTTCACTTCCAGCACGGAGCCGAACTTTGCGCACTCGTCCCGCACGTCTTCGTAGATGTCGGCGTAGTCATCGTCGTTTAACAGCTCGTCTTCGGTTACCATATTGAGTAGTTGCAGCACAGGCGACTTTGTGATGACAATGCGGCCGGCAGTGCTGCTGTTTGTGGTGCCGAGTTTTGCCTTTGTGGTGCCGAGGCATGCTTTGCGGCATACCAGTTTGTGGCTGTCAGTGATGTCCATGCCGTTAAGGCCCATCACGGCTTTGTCGGCGATTTCTGCGGCAGAGCCGGCAGAGTCGGAAGGCGCAAAGTCACAAAACAGAACGCCGAGGGAGTCGCCGGCGCGGGTGCGGAGCAGCTGGAGGCTCCGCACGGGGCCGAAAGCGGCAAGAATTTCCCGAAACTGCTCGGCAGTAAGCGCCGGCGGGATGTTGGCCACAGACAGCTTTGTGGCACTGTCCGGGACGCGCCGGTACGTTCCGTCGGCCTGTCCCGTTCCGTTTCCGTTTGTTCCGTCCGATCCATCCGTTCCATTTGTTCCGTTTGTACCTTCCGCGATTTCCGGCTCCGGCACCACATAGTTGCTGGGCCGTCGGATGGTGAGGTCCGCCGGGAGGAGATTCGATCCTTCCAGCGCCACAGCCACAGTGGCAATTTCGGGATGGGCAAACTCAACTGTTAGCGCCCGCGGGACTTCCGATTCCTGCCCCTCCCCCGCATTCTGCCCCGCATTCTGTCCCTCCCCCTCCCCCACATTCACCACCATCTTCTCCGCTTCCACCGCATCTTCTCCTAAATAGCTCCAGTCCACCGTAGCCAGCACTGCCGTAACAGCCTCCAGCACCTCCTGCCGCGCCTGCCGCGCCACCGCCTCCCCCGCAATCACAACAGTGCGGGCCAGCTTCTCCTCCTCTTCTACCCCGCCTACCCCGCCTACCCCGCCTACCCCGCCTACCCCTCCGTTAGCCGCCGGCGCCACTGCCGCCAGCCCGGGGAAAAGCGCCGTAATCGCCGGCGCGCCGGCCAACAGACCCTGCAGTTTTGTGTAGTCGACCGGCCGCACGACGCCCGGCAGCGGGAACAAACCGGACTCCTTGGCGGCTATGGCGGAGACGTTTTCGTAACCCGGCGGTTTGATGTCCCACAAAGTGCGTTTGCGTTTCCGCTCGTTGATCGGCACAACGGCGGAGAGGTCGGCGGCGGAGTCGGCAAAGCCGCGGGACGGCCAGTCGCGGCGGTCTCGGCGGTCGCGTCTGTCGCGTCTGTCGCGGCGGTCTCGGCGGTCCCGGCGGTCGCGGGGTCTGTCGCGGGACCGGTTCCGACGGTTTCGGGAGTCTCGGCGGTCTCGGGAGTCTCGGCGGTCCCTGTCGGAGTCCCTCCGAGAGTCTCGGTCGGAGTCTCGGTATCTGTCGGAGTCTCGGTACCTGTCGGAGTCTCGGTATCTGTCGCGGTCGCGGTGATCGGAACCTCCGCGCCGGTCGTACCGGTCGCTTCCGTCTCTGTCACGGGATCGGGAGCGGGAGCGGGAGTGCCGACGGTCCCGGCGGTCGGCCCCGCGGGGGTAGTCTCTGTCGCTGGCGGGGTAGCGGGTGTCGCGGTCGTCGCGGCCGAGCGGGAGGAGTCCGTCGCTGTCGGCTATGCGGTCGCGGGGGTAGTCCATGCTGGGAGGGAGATGAGGGGATGAGGGGTGATAATAAGATGGGCGGGCGGAGTGTTTCGGGCCGAGCTCGGGATAAAATTTGGGCCGGTTTCGAGATAATGTGTGTTGAGATCGAAAAAGCTCGGAACAGATCTCGGGCCGCGGTTGGCGCACAAAAAGCTCAGCTGTGAATCCGGATGCCGATGGGAACGTGTTTTGGTTCCGTCACAGATCGTCGCTAGGAGTGAACTGCTGCGAATTGAGTCTTTGCTCCTTGTTCGGCGAGCGGCGGTTTTGGGACACAGAAATGTCTATAAGCGTCTTTTGTGTCTCTTCTGCCTATTCTGTCTCTTCCGCTTCCGCCCTCCGCCTTCCGCCTTCAGGCCGAACCTCCGGCGAGCCGCCACATGAAAAACTTATGCCCCGCCTGACCCACCCCCGCCCCGGACAAGTGCTGAAAATTACGTGCACACGTACATCTCAGCACAGCTTACCCCCACATCACGTCTCACTCCAGCCTCCACATCTTCTCCGCTTTCTCCTCCGAACATCACATCTCACTCCGCTTCAGTCCCCTACGTGGCGCTTCAGTGGAATTTCCAGGAAGCTCTTCGCATGTTAGATGAGACATTGTGAATAGAATAAAGGTGGATTGTGAGAGGTTTGCCAGGTATTTTAGGTGTCAATTCGGGTGTCTGTAAATTTACGGAAAGCTCTTTGAGAAGCGCAGACCGGAGGCGAAAAGCGGGAACGGCAGACGACAGACGGAAGGAGAAGGAGAAGATACTGCATTTCCACTGCTCATCGGATAAGAAACGGAAAAGACAAGGACGTATGGATTTTTGTGTGGTGATTTGAGAAAATTTGGTTTGCTGAAAGAGTTTGGTGGTATTAGGGATTTCAGCCGAAGAAGTACAATCACCTATCGGAACGGAACGGAACGGAAAGAGCGGAAGAGAACGGGACGGTACGGAACGTCTACTCAATTCGGCTTTTCGGCTTGTTGCTACAGAGGACTGATTGATCGCTGAGGTCAGCCTGAACACAGCGGAGGACAAAGACGGAATCGGAAAGACACGGATCGGAAAGACCGAATCGGGAAAACTCGGAACTGTCCTAACTCCCGCTACACCCAAAACCTCAATCTCCATAATTACCCCCATCCCCACAATGAACCTCGGAACGGCTATTGCCATTTTCGGCCTCTTCATATGGGCCGCGGCTGGCGCCCTGCTCGGCATTGACCTCGGCCAGGACTCCCTGAAAGCCGCCATCATTGCCCCCGGCGTCCCGTTTGAAATCGTGCTTGCCGACGACTCAAAACGGAAAGAGCCGGCAGCCATAGCCCTAAAAGCCAGCCGCATTTCGGGCATCTCCAACTACCGCTACGAGCGCGTTTTCGGCTCTCGGGCCAAGGCGCTCTGCCCGCGTGTTCCGGACACGTGTTTCACCGGCTTCAAGTCTCTTCTCGGCTTGCCGCTGCATCCGACGGTTCCGGAAGATGCCGAGGCGATTGCCGAATTCGGCAACTACCACCCCGCGCTTGTGCTGCAGGAGGCGGGGCACCGCATCGCGTTTGCCACCGAGTACGGCGCGTTTGCGGTTGAGGAGCTGGTGGCCATGCAGCTGGCGGAGACGCGGGGCCGGGCGCTGGCCGCGTTACAAAACACAATCGCCGGCGCCACGCTTTTGCGCGACGTTGTGGTGACTGTGCCGCCTTTTTACGGAACAGCCGAGCGGCACGCGCTGCAGGACGCGGTGGAGCTGGCGGGGCTGCGGGAGGTGGCGTTTGTGGACGACGGGGTTGCTGTGGCGCTTAACTATTTGCAGGCACAAAACTGGCACGAGATTGTGGCCGACCCGGCGCGGCACGTGCATGCCGTGTTTGATATGGGCAGCGGGTACACTGTGGCGACCGTGTTTGCGTACCAGGCGCGGCCCGAGGCCGATTCTGTGGCAGTTGATATTTTGGGTGTCGGGTACGACCGGACGCTGGGCGGCGATCTGCTGACGGCGCAGGTGCGGGACATTTTGGCGGCAAAGTTTTTGGCCCAGGCAAGTGGTCACGTGACCTCGGAGCAGCTGCGGGCCAACGGCAAGGCACAAAACCGGCTGTGGGCGGAAGCCGAGAAGGCGAAAACGGTACTGTCGGCAAACCACGAGGCGCACGTGTCTGTGGAGTCGCTGCTTCCCGATTGGGACTTTGCGGCCCGAATCACCCGAGCCGAGTTCGAGGAGGCGCTGGAGGATATATTGCCGAGGCTGCGGCACGTGCTGGCAGCGGCAGTGGAGCCGGCCGGCCGGCTGACGGAAACGGAAATATCCGCTGCCGAGGCCTGGCAGGAACTCGAGTCGGTGATTCTGATGGGCGGCTCGACCCGCGTGCCGCTTGTCCAGAAACAGCTGGCGGAGGTGCTGGCGGCTGCGGGGTCGGTGGCGCCTGTGACGAAAACGGTAAACACGGACGAGGCGGCTGTGATGGGCGCCACACTGCGCGGGGTGGCGCTGTCGCAGATGTTCAAAACGAAGGAGATAATTGTGGCGGACCGCAGCCTTGCCGAGTTCAGTGTTGAGTATACCCCCCGGGGAGGCGAGACCCTCCGGCGTGAAACCTTATTCCCCAGAGGGTCTGTTGCAGGGTCTAGGGCCTCTCTTAATTTTACGTTGGACGGGGAGGCAATTGAGGCCGGCAAGGGGGTGGAAATAGCCCTGTTTGAGGACAGCGAATATATCGCCAAGTTTGTGGTGGAGGATGTGGCCGCACAGGCGAAGAAACTGCTGAACTCGTCGGCTTACAGTGCCGGGCAGCCTGTGGAGGTGGAAGTGACGCTGCAGCTGAATGCCGACAAGCTGGTAGAGGTTGAAGCGGCGGTGGCGCGGATTGAGCCGCCGGCGGCCGGGTTTATGGACAAGCTGCTCGGCAACAGCCGGGCCGAGGCGGAAGCGGAAGCGGATGCGGAAGCGGAGGACGAGGAGCCTGAGGCTGAGATGAGACCTGAAGGTGAAGGGTCTGGAGAAGGGTCTGATGGAGGGTCTGAAGAAGGGTCTGAAGAAGGGTCTGCCACTGTAAAAGGAAATAAGGCCGAGAAGCGGCAGCCGCTGACGAGACAGAAGCTGTCTGTCACCAGTAAATACTCCACAAAGGCGGCCCGCCTCAGCAAAAGCCGCCTGCTGGACTCGAAACAGAAACTGCGGGAAATCGACCGCAAAGAACAGGAGCGCATTGCCCGGGAAGAAGCCCTCAACGATTTGGAGAAATGCATTTACAGTTTGCGCGACTTTGTGGAGTCGGACAAAGCCAGCCACGACCAACTCCGAGAGGAGTTCGCCACCATCCGGCAGGCCCTTTCGGGATTTGCCGAATGGGTGGAGGAACACTCGGAAAGCGCGTCGCTGCGGGAGTTACAAAACCAGATTGCCGAGCTGGCCGGCATGTACCGCCGGGCCACCGCCCGGGC
>JAKTWI010000319.1:9586-29898 GCA_030561065.1 Sporopachydermia cereana | reverse complement strand
CACCTGCGCCACCTGCGCCACCTGCGCCACCTGCGCCACCTGCGCCACCTGCGCCCCAGTTTGTGCCTCGGCCGTCAACTGCGCCTCCGCCTTCGGCAATTCCTTTTGATAAGCCCCAATTTGTGCCTCGGCCGTCGGCTGCGCCTTCGCCTTCGGCATCTCTCAGCCACAAATGTTTTCTCGCCTCCGCCGCCGTCAGCCGCGCCTCCGGCTCCACCACCAACAACCGCGCAATCAAATCCACCGCCGCATCACTCACGCCGTCCCAATACGGGGAGTAGAACGCATACCGCCCGGCCAGAATCTGCTCCCGCATACTCGGCGGCGCCAGCTCGTCGGAAAAGGGCGGGAAGCCACAAAGGCAAATGTACAAAAGCACGCCCGCACTCCACAAATCCACGGCCCGCGCATACTGCCGAGCCGAGCCCCGCTCACCCCGCTCCGCGCCCCGCTCGCCCCGCTCGCCCCGCTCGGCAAGCACCTCCGGCGCCACATACGCCGGCGTGCCACAAAGCGTGTGCGCAAACTCGTTCTCACCAACAACTTTCGCCAAGCCGAAATCGGCAAGTTTAACCGTCAGCCGGCCCGTCCGGACGTCCCGATGCAGCAGCACATTCTCCGGTTTGATGTCCCGATGGACGATAAAGCGGGCGTGCAGGTACTCCAAGCCGGCGAGGATTTGTCCGAAGATGTGCCGAGCCGGAGGTTCCGCCAGCTTCCGCTGCGCCACAATCAGGTTGAACAGCTCGCCGGCATTGCAGTATTCCAGCACCAGATGGGTCTTTTCCGGGCCGAGGAACGTTTCTTTGAGGGACAGGAGGTTTGGGTGTTGAAGTGTAAGGAGGACGGAGATTTCGTTTTGGAGTGAGCCGAGAACGGAGGTGATGGCGGGGCGGGAGGGGGCGGGGGAGGGGGAGGGGTTGGAGGGGTAAGCGGGGGCGGGGGCGGGGGCGGGGGCGGGGGAGGGGTCGGGCCGCAGCGGGCCGTGGCTGAAAATCTTCACCGCATAAAGTTGGCCCGTGGCCCGCTCGGCAGCCAGGCGCACCTGCGCGTAGTGGCCGTGGCCGACAATCTCGCGGAGCTCGTAGCACTGGGCGAAGGTCCGGAGGTGCGGGGTAGGCGGGCGGGGTAGCGGGGCAGCCGCGGGGGCCGAGGCGGGGCTCGGCCGGAAGAGGAAAGCCACAGTCGGGGACAGCTGAATGCGGTCGCCGGGCCGGAGCAGCATGCGGTTGTTGCGGCCGACTTTGGCGCCGTTGACGTATGTGCCGTTGGAGCTCAGGTCCACAACGTACATGTAGTGTGTAGGTTCCGGCACGGGTTCGGAGTGGGGTTCGGAAAAAGTTTCCGAAAAGTGATCCGAGGCCGAATCGGGAATTACCGATTCGCGGAGTAGGAGGCAGTGGCGGTTGGAGATGTGCGGATGGGCGATCACGTGGTCGCACTCCGAGTGGCGGCCGAGCAGGAGGCCGGGCGGGGCGTGCGGGGCAGGGAGGGGAATGCGGGGTAAGCCGGTGGTGAGCGGGATAAACCAGCCGAGCGGCTCCTCGGAAGCGGAAACGGAAACGGAACCGGGAGCGGAAACGGAAGCGGAAGACGGTGATTCCGGAACCTGCACGCCCGACGCCCGGGCCGGAGAAAGCTGGTCTGCGGCGGAAGAGGAAGCCGAGGCGGCAAATCCCGAGCCGAAGTCGTCGCCGGAAGCCGAGACGGAACGGCACGTTGGCCGCACGCGTTTGAACCCGCGGCTGGCATCCTCAAGCGGAGAGCCGAGCCCGAGAGGAGAGCCGAAGGTGTCTAAAGGCTCATCGGCAAGCTAGAATGGGGTGTTGTTAGTATGGGAGATTGGAATGGGAGTTCAAAATGGGAGATTAAAAGTTAGAGATTAGTAATCACAGGGTACTGGAAAGCCTTTCCATATGAAAGATGGAAGAGAAGAAGCGACAATCAAAAGAAAGAAAAGACTCAAATAAACGCATGAAGCAAATGCTCAATGCACACTAAGCAGTCCATTATTGCTGATTGAGTTTTTCTTTCCTTTTCGTTTCTCTTCGTTTCTCCCTCTGCTGTTCAAACAACTGACATACTCTTTTCCGGGTCTCCATAGTTGTAGAAGAAAGACGACCGACTCACAGCAATGAGACGGCGGCACCTCCGATGTGATTAATAAGAGAAAGTAAATGCAAAATGAATGCAATAATAGGACTGAGCAAACCAGATAGCCAGACTCTGGTTGCCTGTAAAGATGCAATACGCTGTTGTGGAAAACAGGCCTGCAGCCTCAGCGGAAGAACACGCGGAACGGACAAGAGATGCAGAAACGCGGACCAACGGATCAACGGGCCGAGAATGAGAGAGCAGAAAGCCGAGAGCGGAGAGCGATGACTGTCAGCAGATTGCCGAAAGAGTCTGCAGAGAGTAGTACAATTGAAAGAAAATGC
Source organism: Sporopachydermia cereana (assembly GCA_030561065.1). Classification (NCBI taxonomy): domain Eukaryota; kingdom Fungi; phylum Ascomycota; class Sporopachydermiomycetes; order Sporopachydermiales; family Sporopachydermiaceae; genus Sporopachydermia; species Sporopachydermia cereana. Next base: position 27,460 of record JAKTWI010000319.1, on the reverse strand, counting down.
TCAGAGGCCAGTGTTCATGGCAGACTTTTCCCGAAATAGTGAAGTCCTTCCGATGCAGCCAAACGAGCGTCTTCGAAGTCGCGTTATGGAAAGTAGCGGAAGCGGCACGAAGGCTGGAGAAGAAACGGCTTGTTTTCAAGGAGAGACTCAATGTTGGCTCGGCTAACGGCTGAGAAACGTTCCCGCTTTCCCGGCTGACCAGGCGCCCAGGCTGCCTTGTTTGTCTGCAGGTGCAGCCTTGTTTGTTTCTATCGGCACCACAAAGCCATGCCTTGTTCCGAGCCCGAATGGGCGGAGATGAGGTAATACCGGATTGGGAAGGTCAGGTCATGTGATGGAAAGAGGAAATATCGGAGATGATAGACTCTACTAGTTATAGTTTCCGCTATGTAGTAGGAGACCAAGGACAGTCAGGAGGAGAAAGCGGTTGGTTTGAATGTGATTTCATGTTGCAGATGATTGATGAGAATATACTCTGTTTATATTACCTACTTTCTGCTTTACATTAATTAGAGGTTTTGGTGGTTTAATTCTCTGCTTCAAGTTCATGCTTAAACTTAGACACAGCATGTCTGAAAAGCCATCTCGAGAACAGCCCCCAAGATCACAGGTTTCTATGATTACATAATAATAAAACTTTTCCGCATATATCTGAAGTGAGAGCCGAAGTGTACAACTGAGCCGACGGTCAAACATCCGAGCCGACGACGGCATCAACAACAAAAAAAAGAAACGCTCAAAACTGCCTCCCCAATCCCCTCATCAGGACCATAGAATAACCTACAACAACGCATTAATACGCAACTAATCTCCCCTGTATCCTCATCACTCTATAACTTCACTTTACTGGTATTGTTTCCACCCGCTGTTTATACATAAATACACTTATTTCCCACATTATATCCAGTGCCTAGAGTTTGTTTTGCAGAATGCCGATTGTGATACTGTTGCTTCGGGCCGGCCGACCCTTCAAATTCAACACAAAACCACCCAGATCGCTGCTGCTGGAGTCGTTGCTGTTGTGTTCCGAGGCCTCGTACACTCCGTCGTCGGTTCGGTCTACCGACATGGCGTCAAACGCCGACGCGCCCAGCTGCTCAAAGTACTCATCATTGTGCACTACGCGCCGCATATTGCGCGAAAAATGGTTCACAAACGGACTCCGGCCCCGCACCGACGGCCCGCTGACGGCAGACCGGCCCGAGTTCACAGACGGCGGGGGAGGCGCAGTCAAAGACCGCGAGTAAAGCTCATTGCCGCCATGGATCGGCTCGTCTTCCTGCACGGCATGCGGCTTTCCTGCAGCTCCTGCAGAACCCGCAGCAGAGTTTTCGGCTGCAGATGAAGCCGCCCGAGCGGCACCTGTACCTGTACCCGCAGTAGAGTTCTGCTTGGCTATGATTTTACCCGTCACATGACCCGCCGCATCGGTCCGCGTATGGCCCAGCAATGAGCCCATGTTGACCGAAAGCAGCGATTCCGGCACAGGCACGATATCTCCGTCTCCGTCGTTTGTCCGCTGGGATACAGACGTCCCCATTGGCATCGCAGCAGCGGGATTGGAACTTCCTATCTCGGGAACTCTGGCCTCGGTAATTCCGCCCTCGGTAACTTTCGGCCCGTCTTTTCTTGCTTCCCGGCCAGGTTTGGCCCTGTCCCCGTTCCGGCGAGATCCTCGGCCCGACCGCGGATCTCGGTGTTTCACCACCAGCGTCAGTTCTCCATCGTCCGAATCCGTCCCGGACCCGGAAGCTGGAGCAGAGTAGGAATCCACGCCGGAAACATTGCCGGACACTCCACTAGACCCGCCCATTTCTCCGGAACCTCCGGAACCTCCGGCAGATTCTTCCGCCGAAAGTCGGTCAAAAGGCCGACTCTTTCCGCGACTCCCATAACTCCTCTCACCAATAGAGAACCCTTCCGAGTTCCCGCTGCCGTTGCTCGACCCGTCGCCGTCCTCATCGCTTGAATTAAACTCAAACGCCCGCCGCCGCCGAGACACAGAACGGCTGTGACTGTTCCGCGAAGAAGGGCCGCCCAGAAACCCCGCCGCGGGTCTAACGGGTCTCCCGGGCCGAGCGGCACTGCTGCTGAGATCCGACTCGTCGCCGCTGGCCCCAATCACGGAGATGAGCGGCTCACCCGAATACTCCAGCTCCTCCTCGCTTAGCAGTTTCTCCAAAATCGGCTCTGTGACGTTGTTGATGTCAATGGCAATTGTGTGCCGGACGCCTTGACCGTCCGCATGCCGCGACTGCGACAGCAGCGGAATCTTGCCGCCGGCATTAGCATCGGCATCGGCAGCCACTTCCGCGTTTGCGGCCTGCGCGGTTCTTCCGTCCTCTGGTGCCACACACTCGCGCTGTCCGTTGCCGACTTCTCCCGATGCCGCCAGATTGTACAACGTGCCGCTGGAGTTCTCGGCCCAGCCTGCATTTGCCGCATCATTGCCGACTTTGCCTACTTCTGCAGCTCGTTCGTGGTACAAATGAGCCTCGCTGGTGCGCGGCTCCACTGTAGTTGTGGAGTCGCTCCTTCCTTCTGGGCTCAGCACCGACTTGCCCTCGGCGATTACGTCATCTAGAGGAACTGGTACAACCGGGGAAGGTAGCGGCGGAGACCGCAGAATCTGGCTAAGCGCTTCCCGAGCCGAAACCGCCCGCGTCCCGGGCCTGCGGCTGGTGGAACAGGAGCGGCCCAAAAGCGCACGTGGCACCGGCGGGGGTGAGGCAAACCCGGCCCCCGCGTGGTTTACCGAGAAAGTGCCGGATCCTGATCGGCCGCGGGCCGCGTTCACTGCAGCGGAATAGGCGCCCTTTGACGGGCGGTCCTTCGGCAGGCCGCTCCAAAGGCCGTGCGCGGCGATACTTTCGGCGACGGAGCTTGCCGGGGTCCTGGCAGGCCCGGCATCTCGGTGTTTCTCACCGGGCGCCACAAAAGTGTTTACAGTGTCTACTTTGGCCTCCAAAGTCGCGCTCGAGACTTGGGAAGAGGAGCCCGGTGGTCTTGTGATTGTGGTGGACGACACAGACACTTTCGGCATTATGCCGCTGCCGTTCAGCTGCCGCAAATCCAAAATAGACTTCTCGCCGTCCTTGTGCCGGTTGCGCATCAGCGTCCTCTGCAGCAGTTTCTCCGAGTTTGAAACCGCCAGCTCGGCCCGGCTTCGCTCGCCGACAGCCGCCCCACTAGCCGAGTTGATTCCCGAAAGAGTGACGCTACCGGACCGAGATTTACACAAATCCTCTTCAATGCCGAGCTCCAGGTCGTCCGAGTCCGAGAGAGACTCCGACTCCGAAGTGGACGACAGGAAATTCAGCCCTCCCGAAGAATGCGTCGTCAGAAACTGACTTGTGACGATTGGGGAACGTCTGCCGTCGCCGGCCTGCAGCCCATTAAGGAAGTCGTGCATTGTGTTCATTGTGGAAGGTCCCTGCGAGTCAACTTCCATTGTGGACGCCGAGGTGGAGGAAGTGTCACTGAAATGCCGGCTATGGCGGGGCGGAGCCGGAGCGGCGCGGCTCGCACCCGTTCCGGAGCTGTCCCCGGAGTCCGTCGTGGCCAGCAGTGAGCCGATATTGTGTGGTTTTAATGCTACGCCACCGCCTGGCGCCGCACCGCTGCCTGTTTTGGAAAACGGGCTTGAGTGCTCACGCCTGCGGGTGAGGGATGAGTTCCGAGACACTCCGGGGGAGGTGTTGTCGGTTAGTTGAAGAAAAGGTGACCCCGCACGCAAAATATGCGGGGTATAATGCAAAGGAGAGGCCAGGGGCAGCGGGCCTGCTGCGAGAGAAGATGAGAAGTACGATGCAGAGGCACCAGCGTCCGCATAGCCGCTGGTGGGTGGTGCGGGGGTTTCAGAGAGGACTAGGAAATCATTGGCAGTGGAAGGGTCAAAAGAGGAAGTACTGGACGCAGCAGACGGCAATGAACCGGGAATGCTGGCGACAGGCTGCAGGCCAGAGTCGGACTTGCCGTCAAAAGCTTGAAGAAAGGACGCGGATTTGGGCGGCGCGTCCCCAGCATATGAAACTGAGGACGCAGCTGAGCGTGACGTGCTTTTGGGCTTCTTCAGGCCAGCCAGTTGCAGCGCTTTGCGGAGGCTTTGCTTGATTTTCTTCCCAATGCCGAAAGCCACAGCCACATCCACTTCCTCCTTCGTCACCTCAATTCTATCCTCGGCATAGTTTTTGTACGAATTCAGGAATTCGTTCTTGTACTCCTCGGAAAGAAAGTGGTTGATGAGGAAAGGGTGGACTTTCACCCCGGCAATGTCCAGTCGCTCGTCTACGTTTTTCTTCAGCAGCTTGAGAATCAGGTCCTGCGCCTCTGCCAGGTCCTCCAAAGTGTTGTTTTCGTCCAACACTCCGAGGTACTCTGGGAACTGCACCTCGCTCTTCGCAATCACCTTGAACAGCTCAAACTCGTTATCAGCCATAAACGGCACTTTGCCGTAAATGAGACAGAACAGCGTCACCCCCAGAGACCACAGGTCAATCTTATTTGTGACTTTCGGTCTCTGCGACTCTTCCGTGCCATTGCTATCCATATAGTCTCCGCTATAGCACAGCTCGGGGGCAAAAAAAGCCGGCGTCCCAGCCGTCTTTGCCAGTTCCAAATCGTCAAACTCTGCCAGATTGGAGGCAAAGGATACACCGAAATCTGCAATCTTCACAATGTCGTCTTTCGACAGCAACATATTGGCAGGTTTGATGTCACGGTGAATAATCCCCTGGTAGTGGAGATACTCCAACCCCAGCACCACGTTCATTAGCAGCTGCCGCGCTCGCGATATTGTCATCACTGGCCGAATGTTGGGGTCGTTATTATTGTAGAAATCCCCATCTTCCTGGGTCGTCCACTTCACCTCGCCCTTCTCCACATATTCCAGCACCATAAATATTTTGTTGGATTTCGGGTAGTCCAACACTTCCCGCAGCCGCACAATGTTCGGATGATTGCATTTCTTCATGATGGCAATTTCCCGCTTGATCTTCATCTCCTGCGACTCCCGCCCAGACAAAAAAGACCCTTCAAATTTGCCTTTGCGATCTACGATTTTTATGGCAAACAGCTCGCCCGTCAGAATGTCCCGTGCAAGCTTCACTTTGCCGTGCTGCCCGCGGCCCAATTCGCGGATGATTTCATATGTGTTGAGCACTTTGCGGCCCGAGATGGGATCGTACTCCAGGTTGATGTGGTGGGTTTCCTTGATTTGCTTCGGTTGCCGGAACAAATTGTGTTCTGAGGAGGTAGAAAACGGCGACTGTAGTGAGTTTTCTCGGGATTTCACGTGCGGCACTGTCGGCGAGTCGTGGGTTGCCGACGCCGAGAGCGTGTGATGCGAGTTGTGGTGGCTAACGGCAGTGCCAGACTTGCCGGTGGTCAAAGAGTCAATTGAAGTGGAGGACAGAGAGGTGGAGGATTCATGCGTGAAATGCTGGGCAAGAGAGTCATTGGTGGATTTAGCCGAAGACACATTGGACCTGAAGGCGCTGCTTTCCCCGCTCTCCTGCTGGTCCAAATCGACCACCAGACGCAGGTTCTGTTGTGCTTTGCTCATTGTTTTGAAGAATGGGGATAGTCAAATCTGGTGAGGGTCTAATTGTGGGAAGGTACAATCGACAGGACTCGCGGACAATTGTTTTGGGATTGGCTAGCGCCCGAAGATATTCTCAAGTCCCCGAGTCTCCACAGGCCTTATGATGCCTTGGTGCCTTCGTCCCTCAAATCTCTTTGAGCCTCCGAATGCCTATGTGTCCCCTTCACCTCTTCAACACCTCTTCAAAGGTCCTTCGATAAATGCACCCGCAGCCTCTGAATCCTTTTCAATCACCACCCTCTTTCCTTGTTGTTCAGCAGCCAGATTCTCCTTTGATCGTTCCAGTTTTCTTTTCTTCCTTCCAACAATGTAATCCACTTCCAGTTCCACCTCCTCCCTTCTCCACCAATGCAAATTTCAATGCAGAAACGACCTCCGGGCTTCGTCAGAAATCACCCATCCACGTGCAAATAACCAGCCAATCTCTTGTCGTTCCCCGTCAACAGCAGCAACAGTTGCGGAACAGCCTCCCGAAACGCTTCAATGAGACCCGAAATCGCCCGAAATCGCCCCACAGAGCCGTCGAGCCGTGGCCTGTGGAACCCGCGCCGGAAACTCCGTCTCCGTCTGCTGTGAATGCGGCTGTGCGGGCCGATTTGAAACTCGCCGCGTATCTTGTGACGTTGGAGATGTCGCTGAAAGGTGTAGATTGTGATGAGAAATGGAGTAGAAAAAAGGGGGAAAGGCGGGTTTTATAATGAAAATCGCTGAGGTTTCACCCTGCCGTGGTACAAAGGGCTGTTGCACTCACAAACAGTGTATTTGTAACTGCAAATCGAACCGTTGATCACAAAGACCCTTTTCTCGTTTGTATCACGTCCTTATTTTTTCTTCGTTTGTCCACCAAGCCATACATACTGCCAGAGACTCAAAACCAGAACAAGCAAATCTGCATGCATGCAACTTCTCAATTGGGACCGATTTGGTGTATTATGGGGGATGCAGAGAAACAGTGAACCGCAGCCGATCTTTCGCTTCCAAGGTGGCACACAGCAGTGTGGATGGCGATGATTCTGCTATAGTAAGTCAGACGTAATTCAACTGCTCTTGAAAGGTTTTCTCTTTTCACTCCGGATCTCTGCAAACACAGTGTTCTTTGCAAGGTTCAATGACGTACGTCTTCAGTGTGGATCCCTAATATGGGCTCTTTAAGCCTGACATGTGAATGGTGACAGAATTTCTATGCATCTCATCTGTACCACAGACGTTTAGCGCCGGCCTTAGCCTCTCTTTCCCGAAACGGTAGTGGGCGCAAACCCTCTCCGGCTGCCGCACCTGTTGTTGATGACGTGATCGAATATACACCAGACCTGTCCATATTCGGAAAGCTGCTTCACATTACCGCAGAGCTGGATGATGCGTTTATTTACTTCCCGATTGGGAATTAGGAGCTCTGAAAAGGTGCGGAGAGGCTCGGAACCTCCGCTTCCGCCTTTCTCTTCCGCTTATTATTTTCCGCGCCGTTGCCGGGGAACTCCGTCCGGGTTGTGATGAGTAGCAAACAGCGGAAGAGCCGGAGAAAAGATAACACAAAAAGGTTGCCGCTACCAAGACAGCAGTTTTCCTCTCCACAATCAAAACACTCGCTGCCGGACCTCCGCCTTTCTTTTCGGACTTGTGTGGTCTCTGTGCGTTTAGCCGAGCTGTTGATGGTCTGTTTGTGTTGCCGAACTGGTTAGTTTGTCCCTCCGTGTGTTTCTGTGGTGCCGAAAGATCCCGAAGCTTCCCGAAAAAGAACTGAGGTTGTTACCGCTCTCGGGTTAATCCAAGCATTCTGCCCGCCTAATCACCACTCCGTCCCTCCCTATTTACATCCGGCCTACCGAAACGCTTTTGTGCCAATCTCTTCCGTTTGCACCACTTCCGAGGCACACTGCGGAGCCGACGGCGACTCACTTAAGCCGAATCGGGTAATTCTGCCGTTGCAACCGCCGTCTCTCCTGCGCCTGGCCGTGCGTGCATCAATTGCCGTTCCATCAGTCGATCCGTCTGACCCTCGGCTTACCCCACTTACCCCTCCCCCTCCCCTTCACATTTACCCCTCCTACCCCTCGTCCTCCTCCCACTCCTACCCCTCCACATCCCACCCCAATGAGACTGCTACCCCGCACACCCCACACCTCCCCCTCCCCCTCCTACCCCTCCCTGTACCCCGCCTACCCCGCACTAGCCCTCCTAACCGCCCTCCTGCCCCTCATCTCGGCGTGGGCCACCCTGTACGACTTCCGCCGCGCCGTCACATACCTCCACCTCACCAACAACGACCTGCTGGCCCTGCCCCTCTCGGCAGACCTCTCGGCTTCGGCTCGGCCCGAAGTGCTGCCGCCCCCGCCCGCCGGCGCCAGCCTTGCCGTCGGCCCCGCCGGCACTTTGTACGCGTTCCACAACGTGTCTGCCGCTCTGGCCGTCTCGGCTTTGGACCCCGCCGCGGGGCAGTGGCGGTTTGTCGGCACATCCGCCTGGCCTTATTATGGCAACTCCACGTATTTTGCCCCCGCCAACTCGCCCCTCATTTATTGCTATGGCGGGGTAGCACCACTTACCCCGCTCTCCCCCTCCCCCGCTTCCCCATTACCCATTTCGGACCGCCTCCTCACCTTCAACACCACTTCGGAAACCTTCGCCCCCGCCGACCCCGCCGCGGGGCCGACGCCGTTCTTCGGAGCCGCCGCGGCCCCGGCCTCCGCCGCCTCCGTCGTCCTCATCGGCGGCCGCTCCACAAACGGATGGGTCGCAATGACCCAACTGGCCGTCATGGATTTTAACACGTGGACATTTAAGGGGGTAGCGGAACCGGAGGCCGGGCTGATTGTGGACAGCCGCACCGGCGCACTGGCGCTTCCGGTGTACGGATACTTCGGAAGCGGAAGCGGAAGCGGAAGCGGCAGTGTTGTTGTGGACGTTACGTCTGTGGTTGTGCTGGACGGCGAGGTGGCGGGGCGGAAGGCGCTGCCTGCGGTTGTGCAGCTGAAATTCGACCGGGCAACGGCGACGTGGGCGTGGGGGTTGCCCGATGCGGCAGTTGCCGTGCCCGATCTGTCGGGAATTGTCGGGGCAACGACAATATTTGGCACAGTGGTGACGATTGAGAAGGCGGGGCATGGCGGGGTAAGCGGGGTAAGCGGGATAGGCAGCGGCTTGCGTCGGCTTTTTGCCCGAAGCGGAAGCGGAGGCGGAAGCGGAAGCGGGGAGAGCCCCGCTGCGGGGTATGCGCTGAAAATGTACGATATCGACAACTGGAAGCCGCTGACGGGCGTTGCCCCAGTGACAGCCGAACCGGCAATGACGGCGCTGCCGACGGCGGGGGCGGGGCAACCCCCGCACGCGACACAAATAGCTGAAATCACCACATACTCCACTGTGCACACTTCGGTACTCACCACGGTGTACCCCGCATCCTCCGGTACCGGAAACGGAAGTGGCGGGGGCGGCGGCAAAACGGCCACAGTTGCCGTGGCAACAGCCGTGCCGACGGTGGCGATTGCCGTGATTGTGGCAGCTCTTCTGGCGTTTGTGTTTTGGAAAAAGCGCGCCTCGGCATCCGTGTCGGCTGCAGCCGCAAACGACTTTGAGACGTGGGCCCGCGCCGCCGGCGACAAGAGCAGCAAAACGCTGTTTTTGGACGACGACGCCGACTCGGTGCGGGGTTCCGTGCGGGACCCCGCACGGGGTCTGGATGTGGCGGCCATTCCCAATGTGAAAATGGCAGAGCGGGGTCGGCGGGGTCGGCGGGGTCGGCGGGGCAGCGGCAGCAGCACGTGGCAAGAAAAACCGCTAGTGGAGCTGTTGCCGGAGGAACCCGCCGGCGAAAATCCGTTTGGGGACGAGTTTGCTATCGGAGCGGAAGCGGAACCGAAAGCGGAAAGGAAAGCGGGGCATGCGGGGCATGCGGGGCCGGACGCGGAACGGATGCTTGCGGAACGGGACGTGCTGCTAGTGGGGACGCGGCCGCGGATGAAACTGCGGGTGGTGAATCCCGACGAGGAGTAGCCGAAAGGGGAAGTGAGATGGCGGGAACAGTTGTGCCGAGAATAGCCGAAAGACCGAGGGATTCGGAACGGATCGGGAGATCTCGGAATGGATCGGGAGATATCGGAACAAATCAGGAGATATCGGAAGGGACACAAGAATACCCGAAACTACCCGAAGAGATTCGAAGATGCCGGTCCGAGGTCCCAAATCGGAATTTCTCGGTCACAAGTCCCGAGTCCGTGTCCGAATCGGGAAATGCCGGAACCTGAAGTTCCAACCACAAAGCTGGATGCCCTTTTCGGTATCTCCGAGTTCTGCCAAATATGCCGACTATACCGAAACGAATCGCAGTGCGCCGAATATGCCGAAGTGTCCCTAATCCCCTAGCAACCTCCGCAAGTGTTCGGAAGTTTGCGGAATTGCCGCCCCGCACGGAAGAAAGCCGAGTGCCGAACGTTGTATTTGTATTTGTATGTACTTATGGAATGTATGTAATTTATGTTGCCTCCCTCGGAAAAACACTGACTTCTGTGCGGAAGCGGAACGCCAAGCCGAACGCCGAGCCCAAAGCGGATCCCAAAGCCGAGCCCAAAGCCGAGCCCAAAGCCGAGCCCAAAGCCGAGCCGAATCGCTCGGCATTCGGCTCGTTCGACTGCGCTACACTGCGCTTCGGCTCGCACGGCACTTCAACGCTTCGGTGTTCAGCCGCCGGTACAACCTGTTGATGGACCGAAGGATGAAACCTAAAATGAAACAGAGGAAGAATAAAGCGAAGTGATTGATAATCAAACTACTAGAAAGAGTAAAACAAGCTGAACAAGCAAAGCATTATCTGAAATAAGAAACTCGAGCCCTATGAATTTTCATAGTGTGAAAATGTCGAGTAGCGGTAGTAAGTATTTTATATTGTTTTATACCTTTATAACACTACAGAAAAGTTTCCGTTATGGCAATGTCAGCACCACCTCAAACTCTTCAGCCTCTCCAGCCCCTCGGCACCACTTCGGCCCGCTCAGATCCCTCACAACGCTCGGCTGCGCCACACTGCGCCTCTTTGCTCCTCGCGCCGCTCCTAAACATACCCCTTTCGGTCATCAACCCATCCGACTCCTCGGCGGCTCAGCGGCTCGGCGGCTCCGCTGCTTCTTGGCCCCTCGGCTGCACCAAGCTGCATGTTGCTGCACCTTACTGTAACCGGCTGCAACCTGCTGCGCTTCAATGCACTTCGCTGCAAGCCGCTGCACCTCTCTGCATCTTCATGCGCCGCTCTGCACCTTCATGCACCTAAGTCACCTCGGCCCTCGGCACCCTCGGAACAGCCAAAGCAATCTCGGCCCCACCTCGGCTGCGCCTCGGAGGGGCATCGGCTGCGCCTCGCAAGCCTCACTGCGCCACAATTCCCCTTGCCGCCTCCCTTGCCCTCTGAATCAACAACGCATCCGCCAGCACCAGCGCCGCCATCGCCTCCACAATCGGAACCGCCCGCGGCACCACATTCGGGTCGTGCCGCCCGCGGGCCGCCAGCACTCCTTCCGCCCCGTCGTACCCCGCCGTTTTTTGCTCCTGGGAAATCGTCGCCGGCGGCTTAAACGCCACACTAAAATACACCGGCTCGCCGTTGGAGATGCCGCCCTGGACGCCGCCGGAGTTGTTTGTGCGCGTGCGCAGCCGTTTCGTGTCTGTGTCGTAGTAGAACGCGTCATTGTGTTTTGAGCCCGACATTTTAACGCCCTCAAACCCGCTTCCGATCTCAAAGCCTTTTGTGGCCGGAATGGACAGCATGGCGTGGGCCAGCATGGCCTCCAGTTTGTCGAAAACGGGTTCGCCGAGGCCGACGGGGCAGTTGCGGATGACGCACGTGACGACGCCGCCGACGGAGTCGCGGGCGGCTTTGTGGTCCTCAATCACCCGCATCATCTCGGCTTGTACCTCGGCAACGGGGCAGCGGATCGGGCCGGCGGCGTCGACGGCGTCACGTGTGACGGAGTGAAGCAGTGACACAAACGCCGCGTCCTGCGGGTCACGTGAGATGGACACGGGACCAACGGCTGACACAAATGCCACAATCTCCACTCCGGCGGCAAGCCGCAAAAACTTTTCGGCAACCGCGCCGGCCGCCACCCGCCCGATCGTCTCCCGAGCCGAGGACCGGCCGCCGCCGGAAGAGGCCTTAATGCCGTATTTGGAAAGATACGTATAGTCGGCATGTGACGGCCGCGGGAACACATCCGTCTCGGAATAGTCTTTGGGCCGCTGGTCCTCGTTTTGTACCACCATGCCGATCGGCGTGCCGAGGGTCTTGCCGTTTTCGGTTCCGGACTGGATCTCCACGCGGTCTTTTTCGTTCCGCGGAGTGGACAGTTTGGACTGTCCGGGCCGGCGGCGGGTCAGCTGCGGCTGGATGTCGGCTTCAGTAAGGTCCATGCCGGGCGGCACGCCGTCGACGATGCATCCGACGGACTTGCAGTGCGACTCGCCGTAGGTGGTGACTCCTGGGGGAGGGTGTTAGTAGGGAGGGGTAAAGAGGGGTAGGAGGGGGAGGGGAGGAGGGGGAGGGGAGGAGGGGGAGGGATAAATGGACGCAGAGAGAGAGAGAGATTAAGATAGGTGAATAGAGGAAGTGAGGGGTAAAGCGGGGTAAAGTGGGGTAGGTGGGGTAACGTGGGGTAACGTGGGGGGAGAGAGGGGGAGGGGGAACGCGGAGTAGAGGGGTAGGAGGGGCGAGTCAAGAGAGATAAAAAAAAGGTAATGAGAGGTAAATCAGGGGTAACGTGGGGTAAGCACTAGGAGGAGGGGGAGGGACGGAAGGAACATGAGGAGCGGAAGGATCAGAATAGGAAGGATCAGAAGGAGAACAACGGAACAGAGAGACGGAAAGACGGGAGGAACCAGGGAAAGTTTGGCGGAGTGATGTGGGGTAGGGCAGGCGGGGTAGGCGGGGAAGGCGGGCCAACCTTATCAGTTTGATGCCTTTGCGGAAGACAACCCAAATGGACGCAAATGGACACAAATGGAGACATGTCGCGCCGAGCCGGAGAGTCCGATAGCCGAGAGGAACCAAATGGGGCTCAAAATAAGCAAGCAGATGGGAGGAAAAAGCGGCAAAAGGACAACTTCAAGCAAGTCACAATACAGCCTGAAGGAGGAATCCCGAGAAAACTTCTGTGAGATCTCTTTGAGTCTCTCCAACTTGCTCAACAAGTAGTAGAAAAAAAAAAAACATTCGCCTCCAAAGCTCATGAATATCTGCAACCATCAGATCTCTCGAGAATCCCAAGCCCAGAGATATATCCACAACTTCCGAACATTGCCATAAGTCTCCAGACAAATTCCTCAGCCTTTTGAGCCCCACGCTGGAAATCACTGCAACTTCTCCCAGCAGCACTTCAACAGCTGCAAAGAATAGAAACACAATAATAAATCCTGCTGTCCTGCTGTGCCGTCCACTTCAGCAATCTCGTTTCTCACTCTTTCCTCAATCTCCACTTTCCGTTGGTGTTCTCATTTTCACCTCCATAATCCTCCATAATACTTCACATTCCTCCACAATACTCCGTTAGGAACAAAACAGCAACTCCGCACTTACTGAAAATGTGGCCAAAGGTAGACATTTTGACGGTGATATTCGGGTCGAAACTCGGCTTCAATGTCTGCAAAACTCCTCAGATATGCTGAGAAAAACTCCAATTCTTTTTTTTTCCCCGTTGACTTTTCAGCTTTATCAAATGCTGTAGGACAACTGGAATAATTGGGGTAACTGGAGTTCAAGCGGTGATTGCAGCCTTTTCCTTCTTCATCAGTGACAGCTGCGGCTCTCCAAACGCTTCCAAAAACCTTTCAATCAGCTTCTTTTTCCTCGTTTCTCGTCAGGAAAAGTTCGGCAATGAGAATTCCGCCGGGCAATCAGATTTTTCACCTGACTCATCTGGCCATTTGTATGTACATGTGTGTTGAGTGCTTAATTGAGAAGGAGACAGTCACATGACTTGCTGTGTGAGAGGAGACGCCAGGGTAGGGGCAGCGTGCGGTCTCCAGAACGACCCTCGAGAATTCCGGAGAACATAGTGAGGCTTACATAGTGAGGCTTAGGTGAGATCCGGAGACTCAATGGAGGTATTTTGGTATTTGGATACGCCAGATCCGTACATTATGGCCTACTGAATAGTTTGAGTATGCAAGAGGAAGCAATGTGACTGAGCAGTAGGAGATTCAGGCTAATTTATACTTCGCGCTGAATGACTTTATGCCCCAGCGTAATCCGATATGAGGTGTCAGGGTCACGTGGGCATTGCTAGGCGCCGGTATTCTATCATTTCCGTAATTCAGAGACTTGTTACGAAGGGAGACGCCAAGGCTAACGCAGAGGGAGACGCGAGGATGGTGAGGCTCGGCAAACGCGGATGAACTGACAAATGCGTTTGGATTTGCTGCTGCCCTTACCCGACAGATAGTCAAAGCTGCTAGCAAGAAAGCCACTCAGACTCAAAAGTCAAATAACTGCGTGTTACATTCTGAAAGTGATAAGCGTGTTTCTTCGATCTCTACCAGCACAAACTGTGGGAGGAGACGCCAAAGTTCCCTTACTCCTCAACGCCAGACACTGCGGATACAGCGCCAGTTTGGCAACAAAGTGCAGTTTCAAACCAGATACTCAAACTAAAATAAGCACCTTTTATAGACCAAACTACACCCGTTACTGTCCCTCTATCCTTATATCCTTCTCCAATCTCCACCTCCTTCCCCTCTCCCAGTATCATATCATATCACGTAATCCTAAACTTACCTCTCACAGTATTTCCTACCCCCCTTTTGAGACATCCGGCAAATTTCACCGGCGCTTCTGCCGCCAGCGGCCAAAACACTCCGTCTGCCCCGCTTACCCCGCTTCTCTTCCGCCAAACTCTCTGCGTTTGTTTTTCATAGTCTTCCACAAACACAACAGAGGCATCCCCTCACACCCCTCATACTTCACTGCCCCTCACCCCACTCCCCTCATACCCCTCATACCCCACTTCCCCTCCCAATGGTACCCCTCCTTGTGCTGGCGCTTCTGTGTCTGACGGCGGGGCTGGCCGCCTTCGCCGTCACATACATCCGCCACGGCGTGCCCCTCCCCGGCATGACCCCGCGCAAAGACGCCGCCCCGCTGTACATCCTGGCCGGCCCCGCCGGAGCGGGGAAAACCCAATACTTCAGCCTGCTGCTGTCCGGCTCGGTCCAGCCGACGGTGATGTCCCAGGAGCCGAACGTGTCGGACAGCTTCCGCGTGCCGCTGGCCGTCCCGGAGGCACAAACGGCCGTTAAACTAATTGACTGTCCGGGACACGTCAAGCTGCGCCCGCTTGTCCGGGAAACGATTCTCAAAAGCTCAAATGTGAAGGGCATTGTGTTTATGGTCGATGCCGGCGTGAGTCCTTCGGGGCTTTCGGACGCGGCGGGGTTTTTGTACGACATCTTGCGGGCCAGCGAGCGGCGGCCCGGCGGGGTAGACGTGTTAGTGGCGTGCAACAAAAGCGAGAGTTTTGCCGCCCGGCCGGCGTTCAAAGTGCGGCAGCTGCTGGAACGGGAAATAGACGCCGTGCGGGCCAGCCGCAAAGCCGGGCTCGGCACTGTCGGCAGCCACAAAGACATGGCGGAGGCCGAGGCGGATGCGGAAGACGCGTTTGACATCGGCGCCGGGCCGGGCACGCCGTTTGAGTTTGCCCAGCTGGAGGGCAACGTGGATGTGATTGCCGGCAGTCTTGTAAAGGGGGACACGGAACAGTGGAATGATTGGATAGACCACCGGGCGGTTAATTAGGGGGAGGGCGGAAGGCGGAAGGCGGAAAAAGACGGAAGGAGGCGGATCGATTTGGCATACATCGGAACAATCAAGTATAATACCGAAGTAGACGGAGGAGGGAAGTGACGGAGTGATACGGAAGAAGGTCGGATAATACGGAATATTGTGGATCACCACAGAAAGCGAGGGAATGAAGCCGAAGTAAGCGGATGAACTCGGAAGTAGTCGGAAGGAGACGGAATGAGAACTGAAATGTACGGAAGGAACAGCATCGCTCGGAAGACTCCTCAATGCATTTGATGCGTATACCAGAGGCCATCAGACTCGGTTTGTATACCGATACGTACACCGGAGGTCGTCTCTAAATACGTGATTTGCATTCTCATTATGTCGCTGTATGGAGTGGAAGATGGAAGCGTTGGAAGATTCAGCTCTGTGATCCGCATGTTTGTTTGTTTGTGACTGGGGAAAAGGAAAGTCTGCACCGATTTGGCTTCGAGATGTTTCGAGGTGCCTGAACGCTTTGCTGTTAGTTTCCGGTTGTTTCGGGGTTTCTCGGGATTTTTCGGGATGTCTCGGGATGTTTCGGAGTTGGCCGGAATGCTGCAAATGGTGTAAAGTCGAGCTGTTTTGTTTCGGGATGTTCGGCTGTGGTGTTCCGAAACACTCCGTTATTGTGTCTTCCCGGCCCGGCTGCTCCGTTCCGAATTCAGCTCCCCAAATACGACTCTAAATACACCAAATACTCCCTGACGACGCGACAACAAACATGGAGACAAACCGCAAAGAAGACAGCGTCCCCACCGGCGGCTCTCGACGCTTACCGAACTCTGCCGCCGTTCCACCGTTCCGCCTCTCACCGGACTGAGCCCCACTTGTCGGCGTTCACTTCCGACATGGCGTCACACAGCGAAACGCTTGATTTTGCCGGGCGTAAACTGGGATCGGGATGTGCCTAAATTTCGTTTCGCCCGCAGCTCGGCCAGCAGCTCGGATCCGAAGTCACGTGCAGGCGGCCCGCAGTTCGGGAAAGCCGTTCCGTTGGGAGGGGAGAAGAAGCTTAAAGGGAAGAAACGGAAGCGGCGGAAGCAGCGGAATGGTTGGAAGGACGGAAGAAATGAAACAATAGTAGAAATTACGGAAAACATATCGGAAGTGAAAGCGGAAGGAGCTTGCGGAAAAGCGGAAGAACCCGGAAAACATCACATACTTCTCATCACTTTACCAAAAGATCTCTATAATCAAACTCCAGCCTTTAGAATTGTCTGCCGATCGTCTGCTGGTGTTCAATGAGAGTCTGCAGCTAATGCCGAGTGTCGGTTTCTTCATTTCTGGGTCCCTCAACACCTTCGGCTATACGCAAATGTGTTCCATTCCCATCTCGTGCCTCACATAGCCAAAGCTCGGAACTCTCCAACTTCTCTCAAGGCCACCCAAAATCTCAATAATTGCAGGTATCTTATATCCAAATTGAGGGAAAATACTGCAATGGAAAGAAGCCGACCAATCAACCAGAGTCGAGGCCATTTCACCTTCTAACATGCTTTCATTGTCGTTCCGGGTTTATGGCTTTTATAGCACATTTTTCACACCCGGTGAACCTGCCGCAGCTTCATATTGCCGACAATACTGCAAAGTGAATGCTTTCTTGATAACATGAGCTTCGTTCTCTGTGTACTGCTTCTTCCGTTTGCTTTTCCGACTGCCGAACGATTTCCAAGTTTCATCAAAATTGTCCGTCTTTCCGTTTATTTGATTATTCGTTCCTCTGTTCGTTTATGCATCCACTTATGCCCCACTTGCTGGACTCCCCGGGGGGTCTCCGGCAGCTCCCGGAGTGTTTGCCCCGCCCCCACCTACCCCTCCCCCACCTACCCCACCTACCCCACCTACCCCGCCCCCGCCCCCTCCTACAGGCGTCTTCGGCACTGCGGGGAAGAAATCCTTCGATTTCAGCTGTTCCGCCTGCCGCTTGGCCCGCAGCTTATCGTAGTACAGCCGCAGCCGTAGCGTGTAAATATCCTTATTGAGCACAAACCGCCTTGGGGTTTTTGTAGCGATTGGCTCCAGCCGCTGCAGTTCCTGTTGCAGTAGGAGTATTTGTGCCTGCGGGTCTTTTGCCGTTTTCGTCTTTGTGGCTTCCGAGCCGCCGGCCGAGCCTTCCGGTCCGGCCGAGCTTTCCGTTCCGGTCTTTCCGGCTTTATCCGTTTCGGGTTTTTTCCCCGAGCCGAGCAGAAACGCCCATTTGCCCTGACGTTTCTGTTCTGCCGCCAGCCGCTGCTGCGCCTCAATTTCCTTTTCCAGCCTGGCCTTGTCGGCGCGGGCCTGCGCCACTTCCGCTTCCACTATTCCTGTGGCGAAGGAGGCGTCTTTCAGATGCGACTCGCATACATAGAAAAAGTCGGCCTAAACGATGTCAGTAAAGTGCGATTAGCAGAGAATGAGGTGATCAAATAGGGTAGAAAAGGAGGGAAAACGGAAAAGGAAATGAAAGGAAGAAAGAAAGAAAGAAAGAAAG
>JAKTWI010000318.1:0-30339 GCA_030561065.1 Sporopachydermia cereana | reverse complement strand
ATAAGTTACAGGCTTCTCTAATTCTTCTTCATCAAAACTACAGCCAGCTCTGTATCAGTTCCTAACTGCCCCACATATGAGGTCTTTCTCGATGAGATGCTACGCTGCTACCTGAAGTTAACCCTCTAACTATCTCATTTGGTCATGATCCTAAGACACGATAAGCACCCAGTTATCACCCAAGAGACTCCTAAACATTCCTTAAAAATCCCCCAATATCTCATGGACAACAACCGTCCAACATTCTTGCATTTTCTTCGCTTCTCCCGTCAAATCATGACATAATTACCTGCATTTCCCGTCATTGTTGATAAGGCGGCGTCACTGTTTTTATACTTTTCGACTTCCGCTTTTGTGTCCGGCGCTTTGAGCCCGAGACACAATCAGCATTACACAGAACCGGCCTTTGCGGGGTGTGGGGCAAAACCGGCTCGGTCCGTTTGTGGTAAGGTTTGCTCCCCAGTTTGCCACCCGACCACGTGACTCACTCTTTCTAAAAAGGGATTAGAGCAATGCAACTGGTCTAGTACCTGTTTTGAGACACCCAGCTGGTCTGAAACATACGCTGGTGCCAGATTCTACTGTAGCTGCCAGGCCAGGCAAGTGAAAATTTGAATTTTCAGGCTGTCGCGACAGTTGAAAGGCCTTTGGTGATGCCGCTCAACAGACAGAAAAAGGACTCAAAAGGCAGTTAAAATTCAGTTTTGCGGTTCAGACAGCAACAGCAGAACTTATTTGAACACACCAGGGGAGCACCACAATGTCGGGAACTACCATCAGCATCCCCGGATTGGGCCAAGGCCCTTCCGCCGTGAAGATTCAGGCTCAAGTAAGTAGAATTACAGAACGGAAGGAATTATCTTGGGGTTGAGGTAGTAAGGAGATCGGAAGATATGGGAAGATTTTGGGAGGATTTGCGTGGTATTTGCGTGGCGTTTGGGTGGGTTTTCCAAGCAAGCCTTTAAAATAGGGAAACGGATATTGTGGCTTGAGAGTGTCTGTATGAGCATAGGAAAATGAGAGATGATGTTGAGTTTGAAAGCGGGTTTGCGTCTGGCGGCATTCTGGCGAAATACACATGAGATCAGCCGGTTTTAAGGGACATGCGGGAGTTAAAATATCTCTGGTTGAGAGGGTTTTGCGGCGTATAATGTGGGAAATGAGAGGGGCAAAGGAAAGGCAGAATAATAAGGGAAATGTTTTTTTTGAGGGTTGCAAAGCTTTTTGAGAGAATCGGCAGCTGGAAGTGAATTGAGTGACGTGATTGTTAGCAGGAATGGCAGAATGGCAGCACTGAAATTGGTACATCGCGGTCGGACCGCGGAAAGAGCATTTGCCTCAGTTGTGAACTTTGAGGGGTCATTAAGCGAGGGTAGTTTGTGGTGGACTGAGCTGAAGCAACCCGGTTGGCACGAAAAGGATGAGTTCTGGAAGCAAAGAAGCAGAGGCAAGAGCAGAAGGAATTCACAGAGTAAGCGGCTATAAGGCAGAATTACACAAAACAATTCAGAGTCCCCTCTGAAAAGACATCTGTCATATGAAAGGGGCTGTGCTTTTGTTTCATTTTGGAAATAATCCTCAGAGTGTCTGTTTGAATGGCCCCGATGTCGTATCCGAGAGGCCGTCATGCATTTTGTGAATGTTCTAGAAAGCAGCAGTTGTTGGGTGTATTGCTTGCAAAACGGGTTCAAAGTGTTTGCAGTCTGTGCTCGTTTGGTGGGCGATTTGTGTGCTTACACTTGCATTTGAGACATGTCTCTTACTGTTTCATAAGCTTTGCCTGCCTCTTTTGCTCCGCTCTCATCGGCTACAGTTGCCCTCTCCTCTCATCTGCCTTCCTTTTTACCGGGTCACATGCCGTTCCGCTTTTGGATGTACACGAAGCTCGATCTCCCTCCTGTCCGTACTGATGATGTTTCGGATGCTCTGGAAACTGCCAACTGGACGAATCCCTCACTGCCGAACACTCACCGACATTGCAAGCATCGTTTTCACTGTCAGCTGTTGCCCCTTTGACGCCGAGAACCATCTTAGCTGCTCTCAAACTCCACAACACAAGTCACTCTGTTCTGCCGCAAACACCATATAGACTCGGAAGACTCTCTCAGCAGCATTTTTTCGGGATTGTCCCCACAGCTCCGCCTGACGACTCGGCTGAGCCGCCGGTCCGCTGTTTGACGCACATCGGGTCTCCTCTTGCACATGCCGTCTCATCTCACATTTGACCACACTTCACGTCTCCTCTCGCCTCTACCTTCGGGTCTCCTTGCGTATCCCGTCACCCCTACTACCTGGCGTCCGTTCCGATCCGTTCCGATCCGCTCCGATCCGTTCCGATCCGTTCCACTTCGTTACTATCAGTTAATATCCGCTCCTATCCGACCCATCCGCTCCGATCCGTTGAACTCCTACTAACATTCCTCCAGGCCGTCCTCAGCATCATTGACCACTCCAACCGCATAGACGAAAAGACCCAGAAGCGGGTCATCGGCACTCTGCTCGGAGCCCGTTCCGCCGACGGCTCCGTCACCGAAATCCACTCCGTCTACCCCGTGCGCCACACCGAAACAGACACAGAAGTGGTGATTGTGGAGAAAATCCACAGCTCTTTGTACGCCCTCCACAAGCGCGCCAACCCCACCGACGTGATTGTCGGCTGGTACTCCACCACCGGCGATCTCGACAACTTTTCCGGCCTTGTGCACGAGTTCTATTTGGCCGAGTGTGACGGGCCGGCGCTGCATCTCACTATGCAGACCACAAACAGCAAAGGCGAAGTAATTGCCCCCGTCATCCGCACCTTCAAGTCTTCCCCCATTGGCGTGTCGGGCGAGCGGGCCGGCAACCACCTGTTTGTGCCGGTGGAAAACAAGATTGTGTACTCCCAGTTTGAGAAAACGGGTTTGGAGTGGATTACAAAAGCGGCCCGCGAAAACGTGGAAAGCCGCAGCATCCGCTACGAACCCAACGAACTGGCAAACCTCCTCACTTCCCTGGACGACATCAGCGACTTCATCACCCGCCTGCAGTTTTACGTCAATTCGGTGCTCAGCAAACTGGCGAACGGGGAGAAAACGTCTACCAAAGACGAGATTATCGGCAAGTTCCTGCTGTCTAACCTGTCGGCTATTCCGTCCATTTCCTTAGCCGAGCTGGAGAAGATCTTTGACACGTATATCCAGGACCATCTGATGGCAGAGTATTTGGCATCTTCTGTGAAGACTCAGATTCAGCTCAGCAGCAAGCTGACGACTCTGCTTTAGGGGAGGGGAAGCGGGGGAAGAGGGGAAGTCACGTGTATGTATGAATAAGCAGGTATAATACATGATTGAAGTTACCATGGGATATGGGAGGGAGAGGAGGAGTAGAGGGAGAGGGGGGAGATGGGATATGAGGAAAGGGAGGGAATTGAGGGGAAATGGGAGGGGAGGTTGGCGAACTGGACGGAACAGGAGAAAGGAGGAAAAGGAGGAAAAGGAGGAAAAGGAGGAAAAGGAGGAAAATGAACGGGAAATGAATATGAAATGAGAGGTAATGAAAGGGTTTCAGCAGGCTATAGGAAGTGCTTTTGATGGGCTTTCAAAGGATTAATCGGAGGGGTATTGAAGTTTCTTGAAAAGCTCATCAAATGCTCCTCAAATGCTCCTCAATGGTTTCTTCAGGGCACCTTGACGGCTTTTGAACGGCTTCCAAAGGCTTGCTGGAGTGATTCCGACAGTCTTCAAACATTTCCTTTGGCTCTTGAGGATTTCTGGAAATTCGTGATGGCAATGCAAGGGGATTGGACTTTCGGGTCAACAAAACACTGCCTCCTCCTATTCTCTTCTCTTCTGTTTTTCCTCCCCTTTTTGCTGTTTCAGCAGCCAATCTGCAGCCCTTCTTCTGCAGCAGCAGCAGGAAATAAGCAATCATAGCATCAACACATTCCCTTTATCTGTTTGGCCTTCAGAGGCATCCATCGGGATTGCCGGTTCTTGGCCTTTTCCTTGTTAGGTTTCCTCGGCAATTGAAGCTGTTTGTTTTTTCTCTATGGTGATTTGTTCCGTCATTTCCTATCGGTGATGTTTCATTTGCTGAGAACCCCGCGTTGATGCGAGGGGGAAATGCGGGGCAGGAGGGGAGGAAATGCGGGGAAGGAGGGCAGAAGGGGCAAAAGGAAGGTCGGGTACAAGCAACCTCCATTCGAATTCTCAATCAGTCATGGAAAGAGTCCTAACATTCCTTGTGCAGCTCAAGTAATCTTTCCCAAGTAAGATCGCCAGTATTTTCTTCCTCACATCTTTTTGAGATTTGCTTTGCAACTAATAATTCTTGCATGGCAAACTATCAACAGCATTCCGCAAAACATCCTCTCTTCTTATCTCTGAAACTCTTACCTCCCAGTCGCATTTCATCAATCCCTTCTCCCCTCTATTAGTCTGTATATTTTCCCAAAGTGATTCTATCAACCTTCAATGGTTACCGGTATCTTTTCTCTGATTGAAATCAACGTGCTCCGATATGTGCTGAAAGCTGTGAATAGTTGATAGATTCTCTGCTATTTATATTTGGTATCTCGGCAATCTATGTTGGATGAGTGTGGCTCGTTTATAAATTGTCTTTGATGAGTATATTTCATTTTTAGTCAATCAACAGGTCTCAAAGATGAACATACTATCTTTGCTTATCTCTATCTTGTATCTTCTCTTATCCTATCTTTTATCTTTTCTCTTCCTCAAGCCTTTCTGTAATGATTTTTCCTCGTTCAATTCTTCCTTCATTTTTCTCTTTTGTTTTTCTGTGATTCTCTTCTAGGATCTTCTCCTGGGTTTCTCTACTTTGCTACTCCTCTTTTGCCTCCATCTCCCCCTTCGTCTTCTACTTCTGCTGGCACCTTCCTACTTCTCCTGCTTCCTACTTCTCCTGCTTCCTACTTCTCCTGCTTCCTATTTCTCCTCCTCCTATTCCTCCTATTCCTCCTATTCCTCCTATTTCTCCTATTCCTCCTATTTCTCCTATTCCTCCTATTCCTCCTATTTCTGCTGTTCCTTCTATTCATTTTAATCTTCCTACTCCTTCTATTCCTCCCATTCCTTCTACAGCCATTCAACCTGTTTATGTGATCCATTTATTGTATTCCGTAATCCTGTGAAACCTGTTTGTCTAATTGATGATGTGCGACCGGCACTGCAAAGCCAATCCCGAAAAGTGATTTGTGTGACTTTTGAAGTGACTGAATTTGGCGGGCAGAGAGGCTGGTCGGCAAATGAGATATGCCGAAATGGGCAAGCGGGCAAGCGGGGCAAGCGGGGCTAGGATTGACGCAATGACATACCCCACATTGGGAGTGGCAATCCGACGAACCCAAGCGGGCTACCCGGAGCTATGAGCTGTGTGACTATGGGACGGAGACAGCGGGGTGAAGAATGAGGGGCTGCGGGGTGAAGAATGAGGGGGTGGGGTAGAAATTGAGGGGTGCGGGGTAGACAGTGGGAATTGCGGGGTAAACAATTAGGAAATGCGGGGTAGACATTGAGGGGCCGTGCCGAGCCACCCAAACAGGTAACTTTTCCGTCTTCCCCGTCTTCCCCGCCTTTTCCCCGCTTTTCATCCCTACACCCAATTACTGTAATCGGAGAACAGATCCTCCTCAAACAGGCCCTCCGAGCCGGGGAACAGGCCAATGGCCAAATCCCCGACGGCCAGCGGGTTCCCCGCCGACCCCGCCGACCCCGCATTCCCCGCCACCCCTGCAGTGGGGCTCGTCGACCCGACAGTGGAGATGCCGGCAATGCTGTTGCGGATCCGCTGCTGCTGTTTCCGCTTCTTCTTCCGCTGCAGCCGCGCCTGCATCGACCGGATCGGCGTCAGCAGCAGCTCGCGGCTCGCGCCCGACAGCCGCCGGCCCGCCGAGCCGACGCCGGGACTCACCGGGCCGATTCCGTTCCCGCCTCCGTTCCCGCTTCCGCTTCCGTTTCCGGTTCCGGTTCCGCCCCTTCCGGCACTCCGCGACTGCCGCCGCTGCTGCTGCACCAAAGAGGGGCTCCGCACCCGCCCCGCCGTCCCGGTCCGCGGGCCGAAGCCCTGCAGCTGCCCGGCAGCCACAAACTCGTACTCGTACAGATCCCGCATGCCGCGGTTCCGGTACGCCGACAGCGGGATCTTCCGCCGCGTCCAGTAGTCGCCGTCAAACGCGTCGGCATTCCGGTCCACCGGCGTGCCGACACTGCCGACGGCTCCCGCTTCTGTGTCCTCAAGCTCGGATGTGTATATAAGGTCGTCCAGCGCCAGGTTCGGCCCGGCATGTGCCGCAAAGCCGTCGCCGTCCTCTCCGCCGGACTCCTCCGACAGATCCGCGCTCAGTTTCACCGAGGTGCCGGCTTTGCGCCCGCCGCGGGCAAACGGCGGCGGGGACAAACTCCGCGTGTTGATGCCGTCGATGATGCCGAACGGCTGCTCCCGGTCCGCCACCCACGTGCCGAGCATCGGCGGCCGGTTGCCCATAGCAGCCGAGGAAAGCACTTCTTTGGCCACGCGGGAGCCCACGTGTTTGCGGCTGGACGGCGGCGGCAAAGTCAGATCCTCGTCGGTCGACTCGCCCGACTCCCCGCCTACCCCGCCTACCCCGCCCCCACCTATCCCGCCCCCGCCCCCGCCCCCGCGGGCCAGCGACGGTTTGCGGCGGAGAGACGCCGAGGCGCGGCGCGTCACAATGTCCTTAAACACGGCAGAGCCGCCGGGCGCGGCCACGGCCATTTCGGCCGCCAGGTCTGCCACAGACGCGTACTCGTCCGACAGCTCCGAGTCTTCCGAGTCGGAGAAAAAATACGTCCACAGAAACGAGTCGTCGTCCAAATCAATGTCGGCATCGTCGGCATCGGAGCCGCCGCCGGGCCGGTCCGTCCCGGGCCGCCGATCCTGCCGGCGGGCCAGCAGCACGCTTTGGAGGTAGTCGTCGTCGGGTATGTCGGCGCCTTCAAAGAAAGGGTCGTCCCATAACAGGTCCGATTCGGAACTGGAGTCGGCCCAGGGGTCGGCGGGGGAGTCTGCCGCGGTGGGGTATTCGGAACCGAAAGCCGAGCCGGTCGCCGAGCCGGACGCCGAGCCGAGGGCCGAGCCGAGGGCGGCTAGCGACGTGTCCATGTCGTCCACAATCGCCTGCTCCTCCTCCTTTAGCAGTGACTTGTCCTCATCGTCTCCGGTTTCGGTTCCGACATCGTCTCCGGTTTCGGAAGCAATGGCGGCCAGCAAAGCGTCGTTGTCAATGTCGGACTCTTCGGAAGAGTCTTCCGAGCCGTCGGGCTCGGGAATAGCCGCCACCACCAGCGGCGGGGCCTCGGCAGCCACAATGTCGGTGTTGCGGCGGCGGCGGATGGAGCTGTTGCGGCGTTCGACGACCCGCTCGCCGACGTCTTCTTCGCCGTAGGTGTCGAGGGAGGCCGCCTGGTCGCCGAAGTCGAACTCGTAGACGATTTCGTCTTCCGAGCCGAGTGCGGGGGCGGGGTTCAGTGCGGGGTTGTGGAGGGGCTCGTCGTCGGTTAGCTCGGAATCCGAGTCGTCGTCCGACATGATGGCGTGTTCGGCTGTGGCCAGCATCTGCTGGTATTTGCGGCGCGAGATGAGCTGCCCCGATTCGGAGTCGGAGTCGGAAGCGGCATCGGCATCGGCACCGGCATCGGCTTCCGAGCTCGGCATGTCGTCGTCGGAGTCTCCGTCGGAGTCGTCATCGGAATCTCCGTCGGAGTCCCCGTCGGCAAACGTCTCGTCATCGTCTTCCGACGTGTCCTGCAGCGAAAACCGCCGCGCGGAAGTCTGTTTTAGCCGCCCGGGCGTTTTGCGAGCCACGGCGGAAGCGGCGGAAGCGGCGGAAGCGGCCGGAGACGCCTGCCGCGCCTTCACCAGTGCCGCCAGCGACTTGCCGCCCACGGCGCTGCGTGCCGTTTTGCTGTTTTTGCGTTTCATGGAGTCGGCAGGTTGTGAAAGTTGGGGGTCTGAGGTCTGAGGTCTGAGGGTCTGAGGGTCTATTGGAGTTGCCGCAAGGGCCGAGAGGTTCGGAAGGGCCGAGAGGGTCGGAGGGAGTTTCGGTTGCTGTTTGTGCTATTTGTGTTGTTGTTTATAGTATGCGGAGCGGGGCTCGGAAATATGGAGTGCTCGGAGTATGTTGAATATGCCGATATGCTGTCGAGTTGCCTTTCATTGGCTTTGCTCTGCATGTTATGGGAGGGGAAGGCGGAAGGGATGAAGGCTGAAGAGAAACCGGGAAGTGCCGGGACAGTTGGTCGGAAAAGCCGGAAGAGCCGAGAGCGTTCCGACGGGGTCCGACGAGGTCCGAAGGGGTTCGGATGTGTTCCGAAGGGTTCCGATGGGACACGGGCGGTAAATGCCGAGCCGAGATCCGAGCTTCCGGGGGGCTTGTTCGGGCCGTGATAGCGGGTAGCAAAGTATCCGAGAGGTCCGAGAGTGGCTTTGTGTCTTGATAGGTCGGGAGAAAATTCCCAAAACGGAAAATCGCCGCAGGGGGAAAGCCGAGGGGCGATACTTTGGGGAATGCTTTTATAGGAGCCACAGAAAAGGTGGCTTTAGCCCTTAGCAGTTCAAGGGCTCACGCAGCTTTTACTAGTAAAAGCAGCTTTCAAGTTCCTAGCAAAAAAAGCGTTTTGAGATCCTTAGCAAGAAAAGTCTCCCACTTTTTCCTCCTTTGCCTTGTTAATCAACTGTATAGTAGGCAACTGTCAAGCCGGTGAAATGTGCTGTATAATGGCTGTTGTGAGCAATTGCGGGGTAGCGGGGTAGCGGGGTATATGGCGGGGTAAGTGGCAGTTTTTATCCGCTCTCTTAGCTGATTTGCTGTTCTTTCCGCGTCCTCAGCCGGGGTTTTATAGCGCGTTTCCGCTTTGTTCTGCTGTTCCCGCAGATGCCAATAGGCGGGGAATAGTAAAGAAGAAAAACATTCACTATAAAAAGTTTTTAGCATCTCGCGGCTGCCCCCCGGGAAGTGCTGCCCGATTGGGATAGTCACGGGGTGTGGAGTTTCCGCATTGGGGTTTACAAGGGAGGGGGTGGGAGGTGAAGAGACGGAGAAGCCGGCGAAAGACGGGCCGAAGAGGCAGAGGGCGGTGAATTGACGGAAGAAGGTTGAGGGTGGGACATAAGGAGACTGGTAGAGTTTAGCAGGTTCAAGTCAGGGGAGTCAGTCTGGCTTTTAAATGGAGATATGGGAGATGGGGGGGGGGGGGGTGAGACAGCTAAGGTTTGCAGGAAGTGGGGGATGATCGTCTATTGTGAATGGGATGAAGAAGTAGCAGGAGCAGGGAATGTATAGAGGTAGTTACGCGCTTACACTTTGACTATGGCTACATTGGCACTAATTACCATCCCAGCGTAGTAAAGCCGCTGTTGTTTCGAGCTCTTCGTTCTTCCTCTCTTCCAAGATGAGACCCAATGTTCAGAGTATTTTTCAGTTGGGGGGGGGTGTCAAGAGATAAGTTCATCAAATCAATGAGAGCCTGTCAAAGTCATTTGTTTTCAATCCGATCTACTAAAACACTTCCTAACTAGAAAATTACAATATTTCCCACTTTTTGGAGACCAGCCGATTACTTACAACCTATCCTCCAGTCTCCATATCTTCTCTTTAATTTCCTTGTCATTCAACATAACCTTCGGGTCTCAATCCACTTGACACACCCTCGCGTCTCACTCCACCCTGCCCACCCTCGCGTCTCACTCCGCTCTGAAAAGAGACGTGAAGCTCTTCGGCCCGGGACGGCCAGCAAATGCCGTTAAGGAGGGGAATTCCGAAAGAAAACAGCCGAAAGCCGGCCGCAATTCGGAAAAGACCGGCAAATCCGAGATTTTGCTGCAGATTTTGCCTTTCGAGTAACTGAAAAATCAGCCCAAACATCAACGTTGTTCCAAAAGTTGGTTCTATTTGTTTTCAACAACCGACAAGTCAGCTGACGAGCGTTGCCAATTCCAATTGACCCAAAGCGGCCAACATTTGAAAGGATTGGCAATTGAGCCAGTTGACACTCTCAAAAGACCATTCAAACATCTCTGGTCTGTGGCTGATAACCTACCAAAGAACCAACCCGCGTTATTTGGATCCTCACTCCATTAGCTCATTTCTCCTCTCGTCTCCATTCATTCACCTACTCAACAAATATCTCAATCCTTTCCATCAATCCTCCCATCAATCTTTCCATCCTTCTTCACTTTCACTACATTCCCTACAACATTACATTTCCTCTGGCCCCCCATCTTCACATCCCACCACATCTCCCCTTCTTCCCCCCTCACTCAAAATGGTCTCCTTTCCCTTCCTCCTTCTCACCTCCCTCTCTTTCGCCGTTGCCTCCAATCCTCCCCGCAACCCCTCAGCCCCGCCCCCTCCCGTCCGCGGGGTAAGCCCCGCCCGGCAGCACCTCTACAAGCCGCTTCCGCTTCCGCATTCGGAAACCGCGGAACCCTCGGACCCCTCAAAACTCCGGTGGCGGTGCCTTGGCGACCCAAACACCGAGATTGGCTTTGAGCAGATCAACGACGACTTTTGTGACTGTCCCGACGGCAGCGACGAGCCCGGCACGGCGGCCTGCAGCCACTTCAGCCACAATTCCAGTTTAGTGGATCTGCGGCCCGAGCAGCTTTTCTTTTGTGCCAACGCGGGGTTCCGCCCCGGTTCTGTGGCAGTGTGGAAAGTGGACGACGGCGTTTGTGACTATGATTTCTGCTGCGACGGCTCGGACGAGTGGGCCGGCGTTTGTGAAAACAAATGCGCGGAGTACAAAGCGCGGTATGACGCGGCAGCGCGGGTGGAGGCGGAGAAGCTGCGGCGGGGATTGGCGGCGAAACGGCGGCTGGAGGCGGAAGCGGCGGAGCTGCGGCGCGGGTTGGAAACCGAGCTTGCGGCGAAAGAGCGGCGGCTGACGGAGATTTTGCGGCAGCAGCGGGAGGCACAAACCGGGAGCGGAAGCGGAAGCGGGACGGAAGCGGAGGGGATTGTGAGGGAGCTGCTCGGCGCGGTAGAAAAGCTGGAGGACGGGATTGTGCAGTTGGAGCGCGGCATTGCCGGCGGAAGCCGGAAGCCGTCGGAAGAGCCGACGGAAGCGGAATTGCTGGCGGGCGTTCTGAAAGACCTGTCGGAGAATTACAATCCGAATTTCAACGACATGGCCGTCAAGGCGGCGGTACAGGCCTATCGGAATTACGCGTCCAGCCGGAGCGGGGGCGGGGTAAGCGGGGGCGGGGCAGACGGAATTGCGGAGACCGTACAAACTCTGAAAGCCGAGCTCGGCACCGTTCGGGAGCGGGCTTTGCGGCTGGCCGAGGCATCCGAGGCTCTTACCCTTTCCGCACAAAGCCGCGGCATTTCGGCATTCAATCTCCAGAAAATCAAGCAGCAGCTTCTCGGCAAAATAGCCGCGTTTGTGCCCGAATTGTCCTTTTGGTCCGACTTGTCTGCCCCCTCGGCTGCCTCGGAACAAGCCGCCGCTCCGAATGCCGAGCCGGCCGCAATGGGGGAAGAGGCCGCCGAGCTGAATGCCGACATCAGCCGGCTGAAAGCCGAGCTCGGCACAAACTACGGGCCGAACGACATTCTGCGGCCACTGAAAGACACGTGCCTGGACGCCAAGCTCGGGGACTATGCCTATTCCGTCTGCTTCACCCGGCAGCTGCACCAAATCGACCGCAACATGCGGGTGAAAATCGGCACTTTTGCGTCTGCCGAGCTGGTCACAAACACGGAGCCACAATCGGCAGAAGTGAAAGCCGCTGCCGTGCCGGGACTGAACGACGAGCGGTTTCTGCTTTTGCGGTACACTGCGGGGGACAAATGCTGGTCCGGTCCTGTGCGGAAGGCGAGTGTGAAGCTGGTTTGTGGTGCCGAGCACGAGCTTGTGGCGGTTGCCGAGCCCGAGCGGTGCGAGTATTTTTTCACCTTCCGGTCTCCGCTCGGGTGTTTTCCCGTTCCGTGGGTGGAGGAGGGGGTGGAGGAGGGGGAGGGGGAGGGGGAGGGGAAGGAGGGGCAAGTGGAAGTACACGATGAGCTCTAAAAAAGTTTGTTCCCGGCCAATCGGGAGTCAATTCTGAGGTTTTCGAGATCCTTAAATCAACCCAAGTAAAGATCTTTGACTGCCACTCCGGGGAGAGGTGTTGGAAATATTGTTTGCAGGATTTCTTGTTAGTGCATTACTGCTCATGCGTTTGTCAGAGACACTTTTGTCTCTGGTATATCAGTTTCTTAGAGTTCCAGGAATACATGAATACATAGACTGCCATTGGGGATGAAAGGAAGGAAAGAGAAAAAGATGGGAAGTGGCGATATGACATGTTGTGTTTATGGGAGATGAGATAGGGAAGCTGAGAGGAAAGAAATCTGGGAATACTGAACAAGCAGAAGAGAGAACTGGTGTAGCCGCTGTTGTTGACCAAAACTATGTTGAGACGTGAGTTGTCCCAGGGGACCATTCGGGACAGTTCTTTTAGTTCCTGTTTGGAGATGTGGGCGGAGCCATCGCCAATCATGAGAAAATACCAGCGCCTTCTCATTGGCAAGAAAAGGCACCCAGAGCAGCAGGCAAGGAGTATCCAATGGATGCGCAGTATCCCTGACTAATGGAAACGGTATCATTGGGGAATCGAATTGAATATTGGGATTCGCAAACTGGAGAGAGCCAGATTCCTGAAGAAGATTAGTTTCTCAGTCTTCTCTTCTCGAGCTTATTATAGTATAATCAGTAAGGCATACTATGGATGAAACGAGTCATATCATACCAGTATTTATAAAACTTACAACGCCGGATATTTTAATTCTCCATTGTCATTCCATTGCTGAAACAATCAATAAATGTATCTGAAGGAAACTGTATGGCACAACACATTGATGCTGGAATTGTTGATTGACAGATTGGTAGAGTACTCGGAATTGCGACCTGAGTGTACATTTCGGATTGAAGGAGGCGCATTTCGGCTGGCGGCCTGAATTCTAGTAAGAGACGAGCAGAAGCTGTAAAAAGAGAAGCAGTTTCAGCAAATGCAGATGTTTGGAAAGCTTTGGAGAGCAGCTAGAGAAGTTTGGTTGAGGTTAGTGAAGTCAGTGAAGTCAAAGGAGGAGTATGTATGAATATGGGAGCAGGGTCAGAAGCTGTAGATAGCTATTAGAGGAGAGTAGAGAGTGAGCAGAGGAGAGGAGTTGTTGAGCGGGTTTATATAAGCCCACACAAATGAAGAGCAGTCGATTAACATCTCCCAATTGACCATTGCCCAATCAAACAAACAAATATAAAGTGGAGGCCACATACATGTCCGATGATATGGCAGATGAAGCGATCTCGAGCAGATGTTGTAACCCCTCAAAGTTTAGTTCCCATTCGTATAATTAGCGGCACCGAAAAGCCGGTACCCGCTACACACATCCGAGCACCGCTCGGCCCCTAAAAAGCGTCATCCCTTCCGAACATCGGAATACCAGAGCAAAATGCCCTCCAATCCGTTCGCCGATGCCATCAAACCCACTTCCCTTTCAACCCCCAAATCATCTCATTCTCTTTCCATCCGCTCCTCAGTCCCTTGAAATGAATGTAATCTCTGTGATGGCCAGTCCTATTTCGCTTGCCGGCTGGATTTCCCCTCCCCCTCCCCCTCCGTCTACAAACTCCAGCTGCGCCTCATTACAGTACTGGAAAATGTACGGCTTAATGCTGGCGAGGTTGCTGATGGCCATTTTCACCACCCGCGGCACTTCGTACAGCACGTCTATGCGGGCCACCAGCTGAGTCAAAGACTGGGAAAGTACAGCTTTGTCCCGAGCATCGGGACTGGCGTCTTTGGAAACGAGCCGAATCTTCCGCGGGACCATCCAGCCTGTTTCCGGGTCCTTGGCGGCATCTATATGGGTGAATACGTTATTGACGGAACCAAACAGGATTCTGTCGTTGCTGGCAAACACGGCTACTGAGACGGTAGTATTGCCGTATTTTTCCGGAGTGGTGAACTCCATCAGTACAGCGGAGTAGTGTTCCGACACGAAGTTTGAGAAGTTCCAGCTTTTGGCTGCCTGGTATGGTTTCAGTCCCTGGACGGCCTTCACAAACATTCCTTTGGCGAGGGGCGAGGCGTCAAAGTTGATTTTCTGATCCTCGTTTTCAATGCTGCCGGAGATGACACACCGGGGCCAGAAGTTGTGTGT
Organism: Sporopachydermia cereana; assembly: GCA_030561065.1. Classification (NCBI taxonomy): domain Eukaryota; kingdom Fungi; phylum Ascomycota; class Sporopachydermiomycetes; order Sporopachydermiales; family Sporopachydermiaceae; genus Sporopachydermia; species Sporopachydermia cereana. The sequence goes on along the minus strand of JAKTWI010000318.1, from coordinate 16,172 downwards.
CACTGTGCCGTGCGGGTTGCGCAGGTCGGATCCGTAGAAAGACGTTCCGTGAGCCGCGGGGTCGCCGATGGTGAATCCCGGGCATTGCTTTTGGAATACCACGTGTACACTAAGGTTTTTATTCGGATGGTCCAGATCAAGATGGAAATGACCGTCGGATGGGCTGAGAGCGAATTTCAGCTTCAGTTCGGCGTTTCGGCATTCTATTCCGAGCGCCACTTGACCCCCTGCCGGCACGGAATCTTCTCTCATGTCGAGGAACTCCGCTTTCTTTATCTTCTCTGAGTACCAACGGGATAGCTCAGGATGCTTCACATTGTATATGCGGCAGGTAAATTGCACAGTGGAAGGAAGAATGCCTACAAACGAAGAGACCACCAGCTGGAGAAATCCGGCAGTTCCGTCCTCCGAGTTGAGAAAGTAGAAAGTCTGGGTTTGCACGCCGGACTTGTGTTTTGTATGCCATGATATGTCTTCCACAGTCGGCTGGTAGTATTTGAGCAGGGCATCTCCGGCGGCATTGGTCTCGACTGAGGTGAAGTCCGACACGGGATGGAACTCGGCAGAACTGCCGGCAGGATGGGGGTTGGGTTCCGAGACGGCGGACATTCCCATTTCGGCTGTTGGTGGTTGCGAGCCTTCGGCCCCAATTGAGGATTTATGCGAACTGAAGGATGAGGGGCATGTTAGTATGTGTAATAAGCGGAAATGAGTTTCAACTTATAGTGGAAGACTGTGGGAAGGTTGTTGCACGTTGTTATAGGACAGATTCTCACCTTTTGGTTGGATGTCGAAGAGCTTTGAACATCTTTGGCTGGTGTATTGTGTGAGATGAGAGGGTACTTTGACGGTTTGAGGTGATTTATTTTGATAGTTGAACGAATTCACCGATTTGATGGTCAATGGGTTGCCTTTATCCAGCGCTAATGAGCAGTGAATGAACGGGACATCCAGATTTAATGTTCAAGGCAGTGCCGAGCACAGTTCCGGCGGGAGACACAAAGGCGGGGAAAACAAAACACAAATCGGTGCCACAAAGTCACCATGTGCGCAAAATGACGTCGGCCCGCCAGACCGGAGCGGGGATGACTCAAAGCTGCAGATGGCACAAACGGATCCGAGTCCCAACATTTCTCCGTTTGTACTTCCGGACACCGAGGGAGATTTCACTTACCTCAATTGAACTTGCCAGACCTGCACGGCTGCTGTTGTGTATTTGGACCAACTTCGGCTGAAGAGTAGTGCCATAAAGAGGTGTTTGACTACGCATTTACTACACATTTGATCAAACTATCTGCGGTTTTCCTTCTGGAGGTACAGCCGAAAACTCCGCATCCCGAGGTTCGAAGGCGAGGCAGCAACTCAATCGTTTTCCCGAAACGGCAAGGTCATCGCACAGAAATGCTCCCATCGCCGGTAACTGCATGCAAAGACATGCACGTTTATGCCATTGACATGCAGGCCAATTTCACCTTCCAGGTTGAGGTAATTGACCTCCTAAAACGGTAATTTGTGTGGCTCGTGTGGCGTACCGAGGAAGCCGTTCTCCAAGAAGCCATATCGGGCTTGAAGGTGGCTGTATGTTTTATGGGGTATTGGAAGGAGAAGTGTGATGGTCGTATGGGAATTGGAGACTGTAAAAGCTGAGAAATGTACAAGAGTAAGCTTGCAAGAAACGATTGAAGAGTTATAGTAGGTTCAGGAGGCTACAGTAAGCTTGTAGCTTTAAGAATGAAAGGTGTTTTAATCTCGACATCTAAAGAGTAGCTGAATCTCGACATTTAGAGAGTAGCTGAAGCTGAGGAAGCGGAAGGCGCCTTTTGCCATTTTAGACGGAACAAAGGGAAGCCGAGAATACCGAAAAGCCAAGGGGAAATGGCAAATGACAGAACAACGGAAGCGACGAGGGGAGGGGAAACGAAGCTCGGAGCGTTAGTTTTCAGACAGGGGGAATTAACCAGATGCTGAAGACAAATTCCTAGCCCCAATTCCTCTACTTTAGTTAGACTCAGTACAATCAGTTCGATGTTGAAACCTGTCAACCCCATCGGTCATTTGCCTCAAGTCATCCGCTTAATTATACGAATATGCGAATCGCAGAACATCTCAGGCGGAATGCTGTCATCGTAGGGCTGGCGGCTGCCTCTACATCTTCATACTAGTATAGTCAATGTATTCAACATGTTGACCAGAATCACTACTCAAATAGAACAAAAACAAAAGCGACGAACAACTGTGGCTGGAATATACAGAACAGAAAGACACTATACTCTAGACAGCCCTAAGGCTGCACAATGCACCGTCAGCTTTCTCTCCGTCTACAGAACACAGCTCTCAGTTCGGCGACATCTATTGAGCTTCAGCAGCAATCTTCTCGGCCTTGGCAACGACATCCTCAATGCCACCAACCATGTAGAAAGCGTTTTCAGGCAGAGCATCGTGCTTGCCGTCCAGAATCTCCTTGAAGGATCTGATGGTGTCCTTCAGTCTAACAAGACGACCGGGAATACCAGTGAAAACCTCAGCGACAGCAAAAGGCTGGGACAGGAATCTCTGGATCTTTCGGGCTCTCTCGACAGTCAGCTTGTCAGCTTCAGACAGTTCGTCCATACCCAGAATGGCAATGATATCTTGCAGAGACTTGTAGGCCTGCAGAGTCTCCTGGACCTTGGTGGCAACATAGTAGTGTTCAGCACCAACGACGGAAGCATCCAACAGTCTGGACTTGGAGTCAAGAGGGTCGACAGCGGGGTAGATACCCAGCTCAGAGATACCTCTGGACAACACAGTGGTGGCGTCCAAATGGGCAAAGGTGGTGGCGGGGGCAGGATCAGTCAAATCGTCAGCGGGCACATAGACGGCCTGGACAGAGGTGACGGAACCCTTCTTGGTGGTGGTGATACGTTCCTGCAGCAGACCCATATCGGTGGCCAGAGTGGGCTGGTAACCGACAGCAGAGGGAATACGTCCCAGCAAGGCAGACACCTCGGAACCGGCCTGGGTGAATCGGAAAATGTTGTCAATGAAGAGCAACACATCCTGTCCTTCTTCGTCTCTGAAGTACTCGGCAATGGTCAGACCAGTCAGAGCAACTCGGGCACGGGCTCCCGGGGGTTCGTTCATCTGTCCAAACACCAGGGCGACCTTGGAGTCTCCCTCCAGGTTGATGACACCGGTCTCCTTCATTTCTCGGTACAGATCGTTACCTTCACGAGTTCGCTCACCGACACCAGTGAACACAGAGAAACCACCGTGGGCCTTGGCAATGTTGTTGATCAGCTCCTGAATGAACACAGTCTTGCCGACACCAGCACCACCGAAAAGACCAATCTTACCACCTCTGGCGTAAGGGGCCAGCAGGTCGACAACCTTGATACCAGTCTCCAAAACCTCGGCAGCAGTGGATTGGTCAACAAACTCCGGGGGGTCGGCGTGGATAGGAGCGTACTTGGTAGCCTCGACAGGTCCTCTCTCGTCAATGGGCTCACCAATGACATTGAGAATTCTTCCCAGAGTGCCTCTGCCCACAGGCACAGTGATGGGAGCACCAGTGTCCACAACAGGCTGGCCTCTCACCAGACCCTCGGTACCGTCCATAGCAATGGTTCGGACAGCGTTCTCTCCCAAATGCTGAGCAACTTCCAAGACAAGCTTGGAGCCGTCCTGGTTCTTGATCTCAAGGGCATTGAGAATAGGAGGCAGATTTCCTTCTTCGAATTGCACATCCTGGAGGTTTTGTTAGTACCTTTAGTTCGGACTTCAGAGAACGATGTTTTTAGACAAATTAATTCAGCCTCAACAACCGAGAGACGAAACTATCGGACTCCTTGAATGAAACGCTGTACAATCCGGTCACCCTCAAAATGCTGATCCCTTCCTCTGACATGGACGGCAGCATTTTGAGGTCACAAACAGCGCCTCGGCAAACAGAAACCTCGGCCCTCCTGATCCGCCGCAGCTGCCACCGGCACCACAAACCAACCGCCCACCGTTTGTACCCCAGGTGCCCAACCTTATTTCCCAAACGGGACAGAGTGTCAGGTGTTGGGGTGTTATCTCGGTGGCCCGGGGCGGATTTCGGATCGACGAAAATCTGTCAATGGCAACGGCCGAGCCGCCGTCGGCCAATCGGAACGGCTCAATGCCTAAAAAGGGAATTCATTCAATGGTCTCCATTCGCAGACTGGCACAACAATGCCCACTAGGGCCTAAACTGTACTTACAACAATGGCACCGACAACGGATCTAAGCAACCAGTTAGTATTCACGATTTGACACCCCATCAACAGTCATTAACCTCCACAGCGACATCCAACATCAATTGAGCTGTCGCCACATTCATCGCCCGAACTAAGCAACACATACCTGATCTTACCGGGCACAGCAGCCTCGGAAGCCAACCCTCTGGTGAACAGACGGTGGTTGGCTTGAGCTGCGCGGAAAGCAGCACGGGAAACCTTGGGAACAAGACCGACAACCATTTTGTTACTGTTTCAACAATGTAATGGACAATGAGCTAAGCAGACAATCCACACCTGGTCAGAATTCTCTCTCAGGACTGTGTTTTGTCTGCCCAGCCAAACAGGAGAAGAAGACAGCATTGTAAGAGTGAGGGAAAAAAAGGAGTGAGAATGTCGAGGGAGTTGGAATTTGAAAATTCGACGAAGGGTCTGCCCCGGGGAAGCAGGGGGTCTAGGGTCCTTCAGAGACAGGGGGGGGGGCGCAAGACCTTCTGAGAGGCAGGTTCCTGGGGGACCGGAGAGAGCCATATGAGTAAGATGAAACATACTTATAAGTTATATATGAGGTGTATAGCTGTAAATTTTATATGATGACAGCTGGTAAATGAGCTGAAATGCTGAACTGGTTCCCTCCGCCTTGTTTGCCGGGTCCCCGGCCAGGGGCTTGGGGATCGTGGGTGTGTGGCGGCATAGGGAGTCTGCATGTCAGACCCTCAGAAAATATAGCATATTATTGGACTGGGTTACCCCTTAGTGGCTAATGGAGGGTCTGAAATGTTGCAGCTGCCGAGTACCGGGTTTTGAGACGCAGTACTCTAGAGTAGACTCCTCGCGTCTCTAAAAAGTTAGAGAGTGTAGGGGCAATCAGCCACTGCCTTCAATTACTTTCGGAATAGTAAAAGGTTACCAATTAGCTCCAAACTAATCAATTGCTCATTTCAAGGTAATTTTGGCTCCAATTTTGCTGGCATCGTCTTAATGATGCGTATATTCCTTTCTACTGCCCCGTCCAAACTATCTCACGACTACCCTCTCCCACATCTCCAGACTGTCCCCTGGTGCACCTTGCCAGACCCCCCGAGTTCCGGGTGTACTATGCCGTCAGGGTAACCCTGCCACTTCACGTCTCATTCCCGACAGATCATTTCATATAATTTCGTATCACGTTATCACATTATCACCCCACCTTTCTGAAAACGTCCCGCTGGCATTTAAGGCTTGCCCCGCTTCTGTCCCGCTCGGCCCGCAATTGCACCCGCCGCAACACCCGCCGGAGCATAAAAAGCTACCACAAACACCTTTTTGCCGACTCCCCAACTACTCGGCACTAGCATCCACTCACAAACTCAACTCCGCGTCTCATCCCCGCTCCGCCCCGCGTACCCCGCACTGCTACCCCTCCCCAATGGCCGAAAAGACGTTTGTCGGCAGAGTAAAAGCCGTTCTTTCCGGCGACACGCTGGTTTTGGTGCCGCCGAAAACCGCGGCCGATGCTTCCGTGCCCGACAAGGAGCGGCTCCTCACGCTGTCCCACGTGACTGCCCCGCGCCTGGCCAGCAACGAGCGCTTCGGCTTTCAGTCACGTGAGTTCCTCCGCACCCTCCTCCTCGGCCGCGACGTCCGCTTCACTGTTGCCGCTTCCGCTTCCGCTTCCGCTTCCGGTTCCGGTTCCGCTTCCGACGCGGGCCGCGAGTTCGGCGATGTCTCCGCTCCGATTTTCGCCTCGCTGATTGAATACGCGCTGGCCAACGGCACCGTCCGGCTCCGAGACGACCTGCAGCGCCGAGACCCGGAACGCTATGCCGAGCTGCTGCCGCTGCAGGCTGAGGCCGAGACGGCCAAGAAGGGTTTGTGGTCCCCCGACGTGCCGCAAATCCGCGTGCGGGACCGGCTCGACCCCGCCGACGCCCCCGCCACTGTGGCGTCCCCCGTGCGGGGTATAGTGGAGAAAGTCATTTCGGGCGACCGCCTGGTGGTGCGGTGGCTGCTGAGCCCCACTGATCACGTGGTGTGCCCCGCACTGCTGGCGGGGGTGCGGGCGCCCCGCACTAAAAGTGCCGAAGAGGCCGGCCAGCCGTTTGCCGAGGAGGCGAAGAAGTTTGTGGAGGTGCGGCTCCTCAACCGCTCCGTCGAGCTGTCTGCCGTCGGGTTTTCCCAATCGGGCCTTCCGGTGGCGCGGGTGTTCCATCCCGCGGGGAATATTGCCGAAAAGCTGCTGGAGGCGGGGCTTGCCGAGGTGGTGGACTGGCAGAGTGCCCTTTTGGGCCCCACAGTTATGAAGGGTCTGCGGGCGGCGGAGGCGGCGGCGCGCCACAAGGGACTGGCCCTGTGGCGCGGGCACGCGCCGGTGGCGCCGGTGGCTTTGCCGAAATCCGGTGGCGCAGCTGGTGGCGCAGCCGCCTCCCGGGGCCCGCTGGCCGTCGGCACGTCACAGCCGGCCACTGTGGCGCGGATCGTGTCTGCAGACACGCTGGTGCTGCGCCTCAAAGACGGTTCGGAACACACCGTCGGCCTGACGTCGCTGCGGGCGCCCCGCACTTCCGACCCCGCCACGGCTCCGTATGTACCGACAGCCAAGGAGTTTGTCCGCAAGAAGCTGATCGGCAAACAGGTGCGCGCCACCGTTGACGGCGTGCGCCCGGCGTCGGACGCGTTTGAGGCGCGGCCGCTTGTGTCGCTTACCCTAAACGGGAAAAGTGTGGCGCAGCTGTTGGTGGAGGCGGGCTACGCGTCTGTGGCGCACCCCAGGCGGGACGACCCGCTCCGCGCCCCGGATTGGGACGAGCTGTTGGCGGCGGAAGCGGCAGCCACAAACGCCCGCCGCGGCATCCATTCCGGTAAGCCGCCCGGGCCGGAGCGGATTGTGGAAGCGTCCGATTCTGTGGCGAAGGCCAAGTCGCATTTGTTGGCGCTGCAGCGGGAAGGGCGCATCCCCGCCGTGGTTGAGCACGTGATTTCGCCGACCAAAGTGCGGCTGACTTTGCCGCGGCAGGCCATTCGGCTGACTTTCCTGTTGGCGGGGCTGCGGGCCGGCCCGCGTGGCGGTTCCGCTTCCGAGGCCGGCTTGGCCTATTTGAATCACGTGATTTTGCAGCGGGACGTGTCTGTGGCCGTTTTAAGCGCCGACAAAACGGGCGCGTTTGTGGGCAACCTTTTTGTGTCCGGTGCCACAGAACCGATAAGTGTGGCGCTGGTGGCGCAGGGGCTGGCGCAGCGGCACGAAGTCGGCGCCGACGCGTCCGGCTTCGGCCCGGCGCTGGAAACAGCCGAACTGACGGCTCGCGCGGCTCGGCTCGGCCTGTGGGATGCCCCGGAGGCGCAGCAGACCGACTCAGCCCCCGCCGCCGATGCCACCGAACCGAAGCAGAAATACCTGGACGTGATTGTGTCGTTTGTGGACCCCGAGCTGCACGTTTGGTACCGTCCGCTGGCGGACAAAGCCGCGTTTGCGGCCCTCACCTCGGCTTTTGCCAAACACCATGCTGCGCCACAGCCGCGGCTAGCGGCGGGGAAGGCCAGAATAGGCAGCTACGTCTCGGTGCAGGACTCCCAAAACGGGAAATGGTACCGCGGGCGTGTGCTGCGCCACGAAAATAACCTCTTTACCGTCTTGGAAGTGGACTACGGCGTAGTCGACACTGTGGCGCCTTCGGCTCTTCGGGAACTGCCGGGCAAATTCGGCCCGACGGAACTGCCGCCGCAGGCAGTGAAGACGCGGCTCAGCTTTGTGGAGCCGGCGGGGGCGGCATTCCGCGACGAGGTGATTGAGTATTTGGACGACCTGCTGCTCGGCAAGGAGCTGGTGGCGTCTGTGGATGCCGAATCGGGCGACGAGCAGTTTGTGACGTACTACGCACGTGACTCGGCTAGTGCCACAGACTCGTTGAATCTGCGCATTCTGCGGGACGGCTTCGGCAGTGTGCGGCCGAAGCTGGCTGCGTGGGAGGCCGGCAACGGGCCGGTGCTGGCGGCGGCAACTGCTGCCGAGGCTGAGGCGCGGAACGGCCGCCGCGGATGCTGGCGGTTTGGCGATTTCCGTGATTTGGACGAGTGAAGAGAGGAAGTTGCATCCGATTTCGGATAGTTCGTACGCCGAGCTTCCGAGCTTCCGAGCTTCCGAGCTTCCGAACCTCCGAACATCCGAACTACCAAACTCCGAGCTTCCGAGCCGAAAATGTACATGTAGTCAAAGCTTAGTATATGTCGATCACGTAATCAATAAAAGCTTGATTATGTTTAATTAAGGATTACCTAATCATTGGGTCTGGTCGGCAGGCCGACGAGCCGACAAGCCGACGGGCCAACGTCGGATGTACCGTTGCCGACTGCGCTGGTTGAAATGAGCTTTTTGGGTTTGTCAGGTATGTGGCCGGTCCGTTTACGGGGTTGGCATGCCGTCTGGGCTTTTCCTATCCGAGCTATTCCGTTATTCAAACGCCTCACTTCAGCCTCAAATACCCGTTTTGTCTGCTTACTTCCGCTCCTTTTCTCTTCCGCCCCGCCGCCGCGCCTCCCCGCCTTTTCCCGTAATTACCCCGCTTTCAACCCCGCTTTTACCCGCTCCTACCCCGCTCACCCACTCTACAGTTCCCTTCTTCACCAAAAACTACCAGAGAAGACATACAAAACTCAGCACTCAAAAACATCAATTTATGTACAGATTTCTATATACAAAGTCACATCCAATACAACTTTTGCGGCAGTGAGGACTCAAAACACTCTGCGGGCTTCGGCTCGGCTCGGTTCGGGTCGGTTCGGGTCGGTTCGGTTCGGCTTCCGCCTTCCCCGCCTTACCCCACCTTCCACCTTCCGCATCCGTCTTCCCCCGCTTATTTCTTCCCCTTCTGGCTCTTCTTGCCCGGCCGGCCGCCTTCAATGTACCGCAAAATGTCCTCCACGCTCTGCTCGGCTATCGGCACAGCCCCGCCTTTCACGGGTTTCTGCAGCGCTGCTGCTGTCGATTCCACAACCCGCTTCCGAGCCGACGCGCCGGCCATCCCCGCCAGCTTCGCCGCCTTCCGCGACTGCCCCACAGACGACTGCGCCACATTTCCCTGCGCCACAGACGCCTGCGCCACGGTGCCTTGCTGCGCCACAGTTCCTTGCTGCGCCACATTTCCCTTTGAAGCCTTTGCAGCCTTAGCGGCTTTCGAGCCCTTCGGCGCCTTCGGCGCCTTCGGGCCCTTCGCCTCCTCCGCCTCCGCCAGCGCCTTTGCCCTCTCCAGCCACAGCGCCACATCCCGCGTCTGCACGTGCTGCGCCCCCAGCTGCGCCTCCAGCACCGCATGCTCAGCCGCAAATTCATCCCGCGCCTCCCCAAATTTCCCCTCCAGCAACAAACTCAGCCCGTTCTGGTACTGCGCCACCAAATACCCCGCCGACCCCGCTCCGTACACAGAACCAGCCACGGCTTTGGCCCGCCGGAACCAGCGGCCGGCCTCGGCATAGTGGCGCAGCTCCTGCGCCATCACCCCAATGTTTGTCTCCATCGTGATTGTGCCCGGGTGGCGCTCCCCAAACACGAGCCGCCAGCAGCGGAGCGCGCGGCGGGTGGCGGCCAGAGCCGTGCCGAGGGAGCCGTTTGCGTGCTCCACAAACGCCAGGTTTGAGTACATCATTAAGGTTTCGGCTGCATCCGGGCCGAGGGTCCGCTCGGCAGTCACGACGGCTTTGCGGGCGGCGGCGGCGGCGGCGGCGGGACGGCCCGCGGCTTGGAGAGCGGATGCGAGCTGGTTGAGGAGGCGGGCCGTTTGTGGGTGGACGGCGCCGTAGATTTGCTCGGCAAAGGAGACGGATTCGGAAAGGAGTTGGAGGCCGAGGGAGGCTTCCGAAGGATCCGAAGGATCCGAGGAGGCCGCGGCGGTTTCCGCTTTGGGATCCGAGGATGCCGAGGGGTCTGAGGGGTCGGAACCGGTTTCCGCTTTTGCGGCAGAGTTGCCGTTTGCGGTTTCCACCTTTCCGGATTCGGACTCGGCCTTTCCGGATTCGGCCTCGGCTTTTCCGGATTCGGACTTACCGGCTTCCGTCTTTCCTGTTTCGGTTTCGGCTTTCCCCTCTTCGGCCTTTTCGTTCTCGGCCTCGGCCTTCTCGGCTTCCGCCTTCTCGGCCTTTTCGGCGTCGGCCTGCAGCTGCACGCGGGCATACTCGGCAACCTCCTCCGGGATTTTCGACCGGTACAAAGCGTGTTTCACCACCGGCACAATCGCCAGCAGGTCGGCGGGGTAGAAAACGGCAGGCTTTGATGCGGGGCTGGATGCGGGGGCGGGGCTGCCGGCTTTTGCCCCGCGGTGTTTACCCGATTTGGCCTTCTTGCCCGATTTGGCTCCCTTAGCCGCCTCCGGCTGCGCCTCCGACTGCGCCACCTGCTGCGCCACCTGCTTCTGCGCCTGCTGCGCCTGCTGCGCCTCCTCGGCACTGAAATAGTACGCCCGCTGGCGCCACTGCAGCCCCAGCTGCAGGGAGATTTCTCTCAAAACGGCAATGTGGCGGCCCGAGGAGGCCACAAACTCAGCCCCAACGGCTTTGCGGAACCGCCGAGCCGACTCGCCCCGCACTGCCGCATCCACAACTGCGGGGGTCAGCGCCTCAAACGTAAAACGGGCGTCGGCCCCGCCAAACAATTGCCGAACTTCGGCATCCACTTCCGCTTCCGGATGCGGGGTAAGCCCCGCTCCGAGCAGACAGTTTAGGAAATGCACCACCGCAAATGGGACAACGGCGGGCGGCAATTCGGCCAAAACGGCGCCGAGCGCGTGTTTCACAGACCGGGCCAGAATTGCCTGTTTCGCCACAAGGATGAGCGGGGCAAAAAGGCGGGGCAGGTTCTTTCCGGCGGGGGGTGCGGGGTCGGCAGCGGCCTCGGCTTTCGGCTTGACCTCGGCATTTTCGGCATTTTCGGCATTCTCGGCATTCTCGGCCTTTTTGCCATTTTCGGCATTTTTGCCATTTTCGGCATTCGCTTCCGCTCCGGCCTCCGCTCCCGCCTCGGCTTTCGCCTCGGCTTCCGCTACCGCCTCGGCAGCGCGGGCCTCCAGCCGGTCCACCAACAAACCCAAATACCGCAAGTTGATGCCCCGCTGGTGCAGCATCGCCGCCAGCTGCACACCGTCGAGCGGCGGATGAGCCGCGCCGGCCTCAATTTCGGCCACAAACTCGGCCAGCAGCTCCGTGCCGACAAATCGGGAAAGTTCCCGCACGTCGGCCTCGTCGGCCGCTTCCGCCGCCGCGTCCGGCCCGCGCCGGCCGGTGAAAACGTCCGGGTTGACCCGCCACTTGTCCAAAAGCGATTTGCGCAATGCGGCGGGGTCGGCGGGGTCGGCGGGGTCGGTTTCGGCATTGTCGGCTTTGGCGTCAGCCCCTCTTTCGGAGTTACCCGATTGGGAAACCTCGGCCCCGCCTTCGGAGTTACCCGATTCGGACGGCTCGGCCTTGGCAATCGCCGCTGCCGCTTTGCGGCGCCAAAACTCGTCGACGGCTTCGTGCCGCACGACACAAACGCGGTGCGGGTACAACTCGGCTCCGTCGACAGTCGGCAGAGCCTCGGCTTCCGCTTTTGTGGCTTCCGCTTCCGCATTTGTGGTCTCGGCTTCCGCATTTGTGACCTCCGCCTCGGCTACCCCACCCGCATACTTCTCAATAAAGCACACATCCACCGGCGCCGTTCTGTGCAAATCCAACACATACAGCCGCCCGTCGGAACCCCGCAGTCCTTTTGTGTCCACCGAGAGATAAAGTTCGTGCGGCTGCCCCGCCTTATCCGCCACTTTGTGCCGCTTCAGGTGGAACACGTCGGCTATCGCCTCGGCAACTGCCGCAAACGCGGCATCCGCCTCCACCGTCCCGCTCTCCTCGTTGGATCCGTACACGACGGAAGCGGCGGCGGGGGCGTGCGGGGCAAATATCCCCGGCACGGGCGTTTGTGCCACCACCCTCCGGCCCCACAAATCCACCACCGCAGTCCGCAGCTGCGCCACCCCCGCCACATCCGCCGCGTCGAGCTGCGCCACCCCCGCCACATCTTTGCCCGCCATATACCGCGCGGCCGCATCCCCGCCGACCCCGCCATACCCCGCCAAGGAATCCCGGGCATAGGAGTAAAATACCCCGCCATGCAGCCAAATGTGCCCCGCAGCGGGGTCGGCGGGGTTGAGCGGGGCAAGTGCCCCGCTCAAAATGAGGGGCACCGCCCGCACCGCCGCCAGCGTAAAGTCAAACGCCGTCTTGGCCAGCACGCGGTCCCGCAGCAGCCGGTCCTGCAGTGTCGGCCCGGCCATTTCCCGCGTTGCCTCGTAGTCTTCCAGCCACTCGCGCGGGGTAAGCGGGGCAAGCAGCTGGTCCTGCGTGCGGGCGGGGTCGGGCCCCGCCTGGTGCGGGGTAGGTGCGGGGGTGATCCACGGCGTGGCCACAAGCGCGTTCCCGGGCGGGGCAGAAGCGGGGCTGAGTTCGGGGCGGGTGGTTAGGCGGGTCGCCAGTAGTGGGGAGAGTTGCTGCAGGAGCTGCAGCAGCGAGTGGGCCTTGGCGGGGGCCCCGCTTGCCCCGCGCGGGGCTGGGCGGGGTGCGGGGTCAAAGCGGGAGTTGGAGCTCCCGTTTAGGAAAAAACCTGACACGCTGGCCGTGATGTGGAATGAGTCCCCCTCGAGGGTCTGGGCGGTCAGGTACAGGAGGTCCCCGCGGAGGGCGCGCGGGGCCGGCGGCGGGTTCCATGCCGAGAGGTGCAGGGCAATGAGGGGTAGCGGGGGCGGGGTAGCGGGGCCCGGGAAGTACCCTGCCAGCTGGGGCGGGGCGTCCAGCTCGGCGGCTATCGCCGCCACTGTGGCGAGGGTCTCGGACGGGTCGAGGGTCTCGGCGTCCGGAGCGGGGTCTGTCTCATTTCCGGGGGGCGGGGCCAGTCCCAGCTGGGGCAAAACACTGAGCCCCGCATTCACCCCCGCCACGGCGGGGTCGGCGGGGCCGCCGCACAGATCCGCCGAGGCGGTGGCGGCGGGGAAGCCGAGCACCTCCCGCACTTTGAGCACGTGATTGCGGGCCTCGCGGAGGTTGTAGGGCGCCTCTCGGAGCACCAGCTCGGCTCCGTCGCCCAATTGGGCAATTTCGCCGAGCACTGCCGTTTCGGGAAGCGGGGTGCCGGCGAACAGGAGGTCAAAACACGTGTAAACGGAGTCGGCGGCCAGAACGCCGAGGGAGGCTTTGACATCCGCCACAGACTCTGCCGAGTTGACCATCAGGGCGAGTTCGCCCGGTGGGTGGGGCAGGCGGAGTTTGAGGGACAGCATCTGTGGGGTAGGAGGCGGGGCAGGTTCGGCCATGATGGAGGGGTGATTGCCTGATTGGGAAGGTGGGGGTGGGGGGACAGAGGGGCTTTTCGTAACACAAAGAAGGCGGAAAAGCCGAACGGAAGCCGAAATGCGGAGGAAAAGAAAAGAGAAAATTCGCTGCCGGCGCTTAGCAAATCAAAGTGGGGCAGGAAGCAGTGAGGGGGAATGCGGGTTTGTGGAGGGTTTTTCGGTGGTTGAAATGTGTTTGTGGTGCCGTCTGATTACACTTCCGCTCGGCATATCCGCCATTTTGCTTCCCCCAACCAGAAACGGCGAAAAGAAAAGAAGGAAACGGCGGGAATGCCGGGGTGAATTTTTCACTTCGGGACAGGCAGCTGTCCGGGAGGGTAAGGGACAGACAGGGGAAGACGTTAGGTTGGGGAGGGCATATGTTAGGTGGAGGATGAGGTCGTGTTAGGTGGAGAAGGGAGGGATGGGGAGGCATAATACAATGGGAAAAGAGACGTAAAGTAGGTAGAGAATTTGATGTTTTATAGATATTGAATTACTGTAGAAAGGGCGGGACTTGACTTGGTTTTACGAAGTACCACCCAGTCTTTGGACGACCAGCGTTCCATAGTAGCCGGAACATCAGCAATACAAGGCATTGCGTGCAGTGCCGAAAATGTCTGTAGGCAGTAGACCCCAAACGGATGCGATGCGTCTGGTCCGGGGTGTTCATTGCCGACGGCACGGCTTTGGCTGAGGGATTTGGATCTTCACCGATAAAGAGCGCAGCGGGTAGAAGGCGAGAGCTGAAGACCGAGAAATTGTTGAGGTTTTATGACTGGAATCCCGAGATTGCTAACGTTTTAACTTTAGGCGGGACTTGTTACATTCAGACTGTTTCTTCTAAGCTTCTCAGAGAGAACATCCGGCGCTCGAGTGGCCGATCGGCCGGAAGGAACGGCTGGCAGCCTTACAGTTACTGCATGTCAATGCATAACTGGCATATTATGCATGAGCTTGCATGAATGTACTTACCACCTGTGGAGCGCTCAACAGCAACGATTGTGTTTTCACAGAAAGAGAAAAGTCGCTCAAATTCTGGGTACTAAATAGTCTGTAATCAATAAGTTTCTTTCTAGGTAGATTGGGGCTTTGGCCACAGTGTATACCTCCAAAAGTTTCTGCCAATGAAAGCTCGATGGTTTCAAAGACAATCATACCCGTATCGGGAAATACCCTATCGGATCCTTGCTTTGATTGTTCCAGTCGAGCTAGTAGTGGTGTAAACTACTCACTGCAAGCTCAATCAGCCCATTACTTCAAAGGCAATGAACTAGTTGCTACAAAGTTTATTTTCTATTCCATAAGGCCTCTACCATATTTCCGGTCTCACATTCAAAGCTCCTCCACCGTTATGAATTGACGTCCCAAATCCCATCCCACCTCCGTTCTGATGTCACACCTCCCGTTTCCTCTCATGCCTCACCTAACATCTCACTTCACCCTTACTCACCTAACGTCTCACTCTGTGAAAAGCGGCTTCATCACTTCCTCTTCCCGACCACCAAACAAAACAATCGGCAGCTCGCCTGTACCACGCCATTACCCCGCCATTACCCCGCCATAATCCCGCCATAACCCCGCCGAGCCTTCCGAACTTATCTCAAACTAACAAGCACACCACACCATACCGTTCCCTATCAAAAACCCCCGCACTCCTTACTCCCCTTCATCCCCCACCTAACCCCGCCATCCCCGCCCTGCCCCTCCCACTACCCCGCCATCCCCGCCCTACCCCTCTCTACCCCCCGCAGTGCCTCCCCTTTTTGCACCCCGCAAATCTCCCAATAGTTGACGGGCACTTCGGCGTAAACCCAGCCGAAAGGGTCCCGACGCGGCACAAAATGGACACGGACGAATTTGATATTGAGGAGGTGAATCCCTGGACCGACGCAGTTGTGGCTCGGCCCGCCGGGCGGCCCATCGGCGATCCGATTGGAGGGGTTATCAGAGAGGTCATCGAAAAGCCCGTCGGCTCAGAAGCCTTCGGCATATCCGGCGACGGCTTTGGCACCGCTGCGTCTTCCGATACCCTTGCAGCTGCGCCACAAGCTGCGCCACAAGCTGAGCCCCAAGCTGAGCCCCCCCGTCCGCCGTACGCTACGCCACACTCTGCGCCACACTCTGCCTCCCCTACACACCCCAGGACCCCCACTGCGCCCCCCGTATTACCCCGCAAACTGCCCCTCCAAACTCTCCCGCCCACCCCCACCTCCCAAAACCTCATCTTCGGCGTTTGTGTCGTCGGCTTCCACCACGCCCGCGGGCCGGAAGTGGAGTACTGGGCCGGCGAGCCGGCCGACCCGGCTTTGTGGCCCTACCTTCCGTTTCAGTCCTTGCCCGACGGCGCCCACGCGTTTGAGCAGAACTTCTGCTACTTCACGCTGCTGTACGACGAGGCGACTAAAACGAGCCCGCCGCTGACGTCGGCTTCCGCTTCCGCTTCCGCTTCCGCTTCCGCTTCCGCTTCCAATACCGAATATGGCAAACCCTCCTACCCCGCACCCGCCGTCTCCTCCACGGACCCCTCAGACCCTTCAGACCCCTCAGACCCAACGTACCCCGCCCCCTCCTACCCCGCCCCCTCCTACCCCCCCTACCCCGCCCC
>JAKTWI010000317.1:0-30551 GCA_030561065.1 Sporopachydermia cereana | reverse complement strand
GAAATACTCGTTCACCAGGAAAGTATAAACTTTCCTCTGCATGAAAGATGCATAAGCATACAGGAAACTCTGACAGCTCGGGCTTCACGAGTAGGATTGATGTGTTTGATGTTGAATGAGAGAGATTAAGTAATAGGTTGTATAAGAATAAATGTTTGAGATCAGTCTAGCTAGAATACTGCCTCAACTTGCAGGGTATGCTTCAGGTTATCTCTTGTTCAGCCAAGACAAAAGTCGTTAGTGTGGGATCTATCCAAGTCAGACTTCGAGTCTCTTCATGTCTTTAAAGAACAGTACTCTACTAGTATATGAGATGAGGTGGAATGACATGAAGTCCTTTTTTTTATGATCTCAGTTTCAGTGAATCTTCACCACTTACTGTGTGCTAGAGAATTTGAAGGACAATGGAATAACGAGGAGGGTTCTCCTTGAGATCTGCACACTCCAGTCTATTGCGTACGAAGAACAGCGGACAGCCCCATCTACCCACATAGAATTCCCTCTAAGCCATATATAGTATGGACGAAGACATCCCCGATCTGGTGGAGGACATCTCTGAAGTTCCTCAGGACATTTTGAGCCATGAAAAGTATTACGAAAAGCGGATGGCGGCCGGGCGCCTGACGGGGCAAGAACTGTTGACAAAGGCAAACGAGGCGCTGGACCAAAAGGTGCCGCTGACGATAATCACAGGATATTTAGGGTCAGGCAAATCTACACTTTTGGACCGAATAGCAAGGACTGGGGGTAAGAGAGTTGCGGTTATCATGAATGAGTTTGGCGATTCGAATGAGATTGAAAAGGCTCTCTCGGTTAGGGATGGCGAGAAGGTGTACGATGAGTGGCTGGATCTGGGGAACGGCTGCCTCTGCTGCTCAGTAAAGTATGGTTAATGTAGGAGATTGTGGGTTGGATTGGCAGGTACTGAATCAGGAGCATTTGCTAACAGACTGTCTGTTAAGGGACGTTGGGGTGAAGGCAATAGAAGACCTGATGTTGCGGAAGGGCAAGTTTGATTACATTCTTCTAGAGACTACAGGCATAGCAGATCCTGGTCCGATCGCCAAGATCTTCTGGTTGGATCCAGGACTCAACTCCAGCATTTATTTGGATGGCATCATCACAGTCGTTGACTGCGAGAATATCATGAGGTCACTGAATGATGTTGACTACGGCAATGAAGGGGTGAAAGACGAGGCGATACGATTAAGCAGCAAGTCTGAGATTGAGAGGTATAAGGAGCAGGGCATTTCCACAGCACATCTTCAAATTGCCATGGCAGACAAAGTCATTGTCAATAAGATTGACCGTGTTGATGATGGGACAAAAGACGCAGTGCACAATGCAATCAAAGCAATCAATACCGCAGCTCCTATCATTGATGCCTCTTTTGCGAAAGTGCAATTAGAGGAACTACTTGATCTCAACGCTTATGAGACGTTCAACTACAGTCAGAAGGAGAATAACAAGTTTCTGACTCAATCAGCAGCTCACGATAGCGTAAGTGATGCAACTGGAAGGCTAACATGGCTTTATTGGTGGGAATGAAAGACTTTTCAAACAATCACATGGAAAACTAACAACAAACTATCAGCGAATAACTACACTGAATGTTCGATTGCCCGTACTGCAACCATCCGCCGTTTCAAGTCTCGAGCTGTTTTATCAACGGATATTATGGAAACCAGACGACGATGATGAATTCGTCAACGGTTTAGACATTCATCGGGTCAAAGGGAAAGTAGTGACAAACAATGGTCAGACTTTTGTCGTGCAAGGCGTTCACAATACTTATGAGATGTTTGAGATTGCCGGCAGTTCAGACGATAAAACTCCCATGAAACATGCACGTGAACATCATAGCTGCGAGAATGGTGCAGATTGCCAATGTGGCACAGCAATCGATTCAGACGAACGCCCCAGCATACTGGTGTTTATAGGGAAAATACCAGACAAAAAGAAGGTGGTATTGGAGCTCACCAAGTCCTTAGCGATTGCAATGGAAGACGTTGTCGCTTACTAGATGTAGCCAGAATGGCTTTAGAGCAAACAGGGAATTGAGTCTGACTGTCATATGTGTAACTTGATGGTACCATAGTTCACCATAACTGTATATATAGAAAATGCAAGATCGTTGATTTTGCATTAAAGCCTTTATTATCATCAGGCGCATGAACTGTACAAGAATTATGCGACACAGGTATATGAAGTCTCATAACATTCGAGCTCACACTGAGGAGCCCTACAAATTGTCTACATGCCCATCCATCCAGTGTTATCTTGATCAGGAAACATTAAATCAAGATAAGGGTCACGAAGAAACCAATCACGCTCAGGTGTATCTTCGGATATATCTTGCAAAGCATCAACCCAGTATGAGCTGCTGGTCCAATCCATCAACATCTCGTCAATGCCAGACTTCAACGTATCAGCCAGTGGATTCGAGTTTGTAATATTAGTGGCATGATTCTGAGGAACATCGTAGTTGTTGGCTGCTGGGTTGCCTTGGGCAGAAGGCGAAAATGTGTGTAGATTGTTGTTACCTGCTGCACTCCCTCTCAGAACATCGGCAGGGGCAGGAGTCATTCCAGAGCTGCTGAAGTGATCAGCAGGTAGAAACTCCTGTTGATCCAAATGGCTGATGAAATCTCTCAAAGAGTTTCTGTTGGAATCTGACACTGTAGAATAATCCGAATAGGATGCCGAGCGAGCTGTAGGGTCAGAGTCAAATAGCGGAGGAATATACCCGGGCACAAAGTCCATATTATAAGGCTTCAGTTGGGGTGCATTCCCACTCGGATTACCCCCGCCAATACCACCTGAACTGGAATTAACAAACATTTGACTCCCAGGGTTGTTGTATTGGAGATTCGTGGGCGCCAAATCTCGCTTTGGGCTTCCTGTGAGTTTACAGTCCCCATTCATACACGGGGTGAGGGGAGGAATATCTGCCAAGTCCTTCAAGTTGTTGATCTCAGCCAGCACGACTTTCATTATCGCTGTGAACTGTTTCGTGAACGAGTAATTATTACCCAAGAGCAAACATAACTCATAAAACTCACTGATTTTCTCCAACAGCAATCGCAGCCCTGAACCCGCTTTTGACATCGGAGGATATGTGGCTGTGTTTTCGTCGACGTTGTCCCACAGTTCATCCAATGGAGGAATCGTGCCTTGCAAGGATGGTGATCTTGATCGAACCAGGAGAGATATCAACAACTGCAGCGGTCCTGAAGCAAATCTCACCAAAAGAGGAGCCATGAACGACATGAACTGGTCGCCATACATCTCCTCACCGTTCTGCATACTGTAATCAACCACAGTAAGAAAGTTACAGGCAACTTGTAATGCCTTCTTGACATACTTCCCAGAAACAGAGACAGAAAAATTCTGGCGCTCACAGTTGAGGAACAGAATGTAGTACACCATATGGTTATGCAGCAGCAACTCTATGCGCGTCATTGCTCCCCGAGTGCGTTTCAGTTTCCCCAGTGTCGATGAGTCCTTTTTGCTCTCGGATACTAACAAATTAAAAGGTATCACTGTACTGCTGAGCAGTTCATCGACTAACTTGCACTGAGCCTCCAAACGCGAACACGAACTCTGCCGCTTGAGATTGAGGAACATTTTCATTGTCACTCTCAGAACTCTTGTGGAAAGATCGATATCTCGGAGATATTCATGAGCATGGAGAGCAAATGGGTCGTTCTTATGCTCCTCCAAGAGCACAGGCATTTTTGTATCGCAGAGAAAGTCTTCTGTAAAACCAGGCCTTCCCACTGTGAGCACCGCTTCCCCTTCAAAGTTCCGCACTGCGATCCAGATGGTTCGCCATACATATTTCAGTCGCTCGTCTTTAATTTGAGGGAAGTTGTCTGGGTCTCTGTTCAGAGCCATTGAAATAGCCAGTCTCGTCACCAGACCCTGCATAATGACACCGTTGTCTTCATCGTTCATGTCGTTTTCCGGGGAAATGCACATGTATATGCGAACGTAGAGCAGCATTTGAATGAGAGGGATGCTTGCGTGGAAACCCTCGTTGGTTATGCGGAACACAAGCCTGATGAACTCCAAATACTCAACGCCAACTTCCACTTTCCTGTCTTTGAGAAACTTCAGCGTCAGCTGCCGTCGCTTGCTTTCATCTGTTTGTTTGAGTTTCCCGATTGAGGTATCCGAGTTGAAGTACACCCCTAAACTCACGTAACCTATTCGGAGAAAAAGAAGAAACAATCCCAGAGTGACAATATCGGCATGCACGTTGATAACCAGTTTGATGCGGTTATCCACAATTCTCGAGATCCTCACCAGCTCCTCTTGAAACAGAGATTTGTCGATGATCGGCAGCAGATGATAGTAGCTGTCAAAGAAAGCCTGCAGAAGAAGAAACGCACAATCCGCATCAGGCAGAGCCTCCTCAATCAGTTGAAAAACTTCAGTTTGTGATTGCTTATTGAGCAGCGTATTAACAGTAACCTCCGCACTGGCGCCCTCGTTTGCAGCTATTTGTTTGCCACACATCACTGCATCGTATAAGCTGAAAAGTGCCTTGTCGTTGAAAAATAGCGACTTTCTTGATGTGGCTCCAAATGCTCTCGGATTGCCATCTACAATCTCCAACAGCTGAAACTTTGTAGCTAAGGGAAGGATTGGATCGTGTGAATGTGAGTGTTGATGTTTAACAGAGTCGGCATGAGCTGACAAATGAGTTGGATAGCTCTCGTTACTGTGTTGTTGGTATCCATTGTGGAGAGAAGACGAGCGGGACATGTTAGTGCCGACGGAGTTATGAATGGTCGGGCTTGAAGTAAAGTGTTGTGAGGTGAGGCCATTAGGGCTCTGGGCTGCTTTGCAACTATCAGCTACGTTCTGCTGGAGACTCTGTTGCAGACTCAGCTGGAACTTCAATTTAGCAATTTCCCGCCTCAGGTTTTCGTTATCGTTGCGCAGGTGTTCGTCTTCAGTTACCAATTTGCCGTTTCTACCTTTGTATGTACAAAGATGCTGCAATTTGTACTTGACGCAGTTCTGGCAAACTGGGCGAGTTCTATCACACTGCAGACTTTTGTTAGTACCTCAGTTCTGTGATATTTCAGAAGTTCACGCATCCTGGCAGGATTTAGCCTACCTAAGAGTCCCAAAAGCTCATCCCACTCAGTTCATACCTTCACTTTCCTCTTGCGACACACACTGCAAGAAGTGCCAGCTCTTTTAGCAGACTTATTCGAGCTGTCATTGCCACACTTTTCGTGCCCATCGGGACCCTGAGGGGCTCCGGTCGAACCACTGACAACCGTTTCAGTGCTGACGGTTTCCAATTCAGTTTTCAATGCAGGGACAGACTGCCCACTAGAAACAGAAGTGGTCGTTTGCTGGGTACTGGACGACCCCAATATGATATTTGCCGCCGTTTGGAAGTTCCCCGTGCCATATGCTTCCATTATGTGATATGCCGGATGTGTTGTCGGCCACTACTTTTCCCCCGGGAAATTCTGAAGCGGAGTTGCTTCAGTCAATTTGTTCGGCAGGGATGGTGCACCTGCAGCCTTCGGAGGAGCTTACCTCTGGAACGCCCACTAGCCAACACTGCTGTCAAACTGTCACTGACGGGCCTCCTCATATATTGGATGATGCAGTATGACTTTCAGGTCCTTGTTGTTTCCCACCCCTATTTCATTACCTCATTACCGCCAGTTATGCTTACTGTGAGAAAAGTCCAGTTCCAACCGACCCAAGACTTAACTCCTTTCGATGCTCGCCTCCTTAGAATTCCGTTCATTAAGAACCAAAAGAGTAATCAGGAAAAATCCTTGCAGCACCGTAACCATCCTTGTCCATCTTCAATGTTCTTGAAGTCTACAATATGGACTCTGCCAACCATCATCATCACTAATTGTAGCCGTTAACAACAATGTTAATGATGTATGAATCTCTGCGCCTCAAAAGAGTTGAGAGACTTAATGTCACCTTCCTAATTGAGATTAGATTACCAGATTGATTAACTCGGGTGGCGTCAATTAGTGAAAAAACACATGTACGCACCTCTTAAAGTACATCCGAGAACACCGAAATGCATAATGCGTGCATGATACAGGACCACGCATAGAACTTGCAGGCTACTTGCATGCGAACACATTCTTGAATACTTTGGGAAGAGGAATGAATGAGTTAATGAGGGATTGCTGAGATGAAAGGCCAGGTGATGTCTTGCATAAAATCAATTGGTAGTGAGAACCGGGATATGGCTACTTTTAGTCATTCAGAGTAGCAGTGTGATGATCCGAAGATAGCGAGGTGGCAGGTGGCTGGCATGTTGGAAATGGACAGGCTCCATAACTGAGATGAGAGACTCTAAGAATTGATATACCCAATACTCATAAAATTGACATAAACTGAAACAAAATGAAAACGAATCATCAACGGGTGAAACCGGCTTTATAACTAAGCTGATCCCACTGCCTAACTTGCCCATTTGGATTTCTGAGTGTGAGTAATTCTCATGCGCAGGGCGCGATGAAGTAGGAAAACACAGAGAGCGACAACCGACAATACAATGATCCAAGTTGGAATCTTGGGGGGTTTTGTCTCTTCCTGAGCTTGGAAAATCTCCTGCTTCTCCTCCTCAAACTCTTCTGGAGACACGTGTTCGACAGAGATGTCAGCGATGTAAATGTTGGTGAGAGGCTTGTTGTTTTCATTCGTCTCTGTATTTTCAATCAAATGGACAACATCCATACCGTCGAGGACTTGTCCAAACACCACATGCCGACCGTTCAGCCATACTGTGGGCACAGTGGTTATGAAAAATTGGGCGCCGTTCGTGCTGGGCCCAGCATTGGCCATACTCAGTCTTCCTGGCCGGTCATGAAGCAGGCGGAAATTCTCGTCCTCGAAGTATTTGTTGCTCTTTGACAACTTTTTCGCAATATCTTGCATTGACGGCTTCTTCTCCTTATTCTCCTCTGCGGGATCGTAATCAGTGAGCGGAGAGTATCCACCTGTTCCGTCGAAATTCTCAAAATCTCCCCCTTGAATCATGAAATCTTTGATCACGCGATGGAATATAGTTCCAGTGTTCTTGAACCCGTAACCTTTGGCATTCTCACACAGCATTAGGAAGTTCTGCACTGTGCGCGGTACCACAGTTCTGAACAGGCCCAGTGTGATGGTCCCTAGAGAATCAGCCTCCAGAAAGGAGTTCCCTTGTGAGATGTTGAGATAAACAATATCCGTCACAGGTGGATCCACAGGCAGACCAGCTGGGGCAGGTAGACCAGCTACAAGCTGCATCCCTATGGCAAATGCCACCATAAAAGTTATCAAACAATTATAACCCCTCATTGTTAGGCGATGTGATCCGTACGGTTGTTTGAGGGTAGCGTTTATAGTCAGTTCCTATAGGCTGGACACTGATCTAGGCTCTGATCTACTTTACTATCCACAGCAGAACTCTCAAGATACACCCGTAGAGTATCTCATTCAGACCAAACCAGTACAAGAACAGGAGGCATTAGGTAATCAGCCCTCCACTGACAATCGAGGCTTTTGACTTGTTCAAAAAGACATCTATCTATCATATAATTATGAATCCTCTTAGGGAACCTTATTAGATAATGCGGGCAGATCACGTGGGTGAGATGCCATCTGGAAATTTTTGATGTTCGAGAACGATGTTTGGACTGTGCTGATAAGGAGAAAAGGGGAAAGCAAAAAATGACAAATAAGAGATTAGTAAGTTATGAGAGGCGCAGAGTTGGAAATTGGCTTGTTTATTACTGTACTTACGGAGGTACGGGAGCGGAAGGTGCGGGAAGTTGTTGAATGCATCGAGGACTGTAATGAGATAATGTATGTGAAGTGATCTATAATCTATACACGATGATCGGAACTCGGAGCCTCAGAGAGAGTAATGCGACCGTTGGGGTGAATTTGCAGAGCCTGAGAGTTTTGGGGGCAGAGAGAATGCGGGAGAAGGCAGCGAGGAAAGGGCCGTGTACTGCCATGAGCTGCTGTGAAGGGCTGTTATAATATTCTCAAAATAGCATAGACGAGCTCAGGCACCAGCCAATATATATGCCAATGAGGGTAAACATTGACACTCCAACAGAAACATCCTTTCTGGAGAAGAGGAACTCATCGTGGGTCTGGATGTATTTTAGCTGGCCGAGGAATGCTGCCCAAACATCCTTCGATGTGTTTTTGAGGTTGCGGAAGAATAGTTGTAATGTTGACCGAGGATCATCCTGAAATGCTTGAATGCTGAGTCCGGAGAATATGCTTTGTAGTGCATGAACATGGAGGAATTGCGACTGATCCACAATTGGTCCGCTCACGGGATCGGGAGAGGCACGCAAGTCGCTGTCTGTGACTGACAGATCTCGTGACTCCGACTGTCCTTCAACAGAGCTCACTGCTTCATCTCCAGATTCCGAAGAGGTCCGCGTACCGTGAGAAATCTGTTTGGAAATGACATCCAGCCTTTTGGACTCTTCTTCCAGATACAGCCGTGTCTTTTGCTCAAACATATCCACGAGTCTTTGCCGCTTGCGAGGTTCCAGAATCAACTGCACAACTATAAAAAGTAGCAAGTTGATCCCCATCACAATCAAAGTACCCCAAGTACCTATGCGGCGAATTTTATCACTCCATATTTGTTCTTGGTGATACCGATCTAAGATGGCCTTCATCAGTTGTGCCTGAGCCTCTTCTGCTTCATGTTCGACAGCATCTAAATTCTGTGCCGAACGCGCCACGATTTTCTCGTTTGAGTGGTCGTTTCTGTATAATGTTGTGAAACGCTCCAAATCACTAGGACTCCAAGTATGCTTTCTTTGTAGAAGTTCGTTGATCTCTCTCTGTGACGTCGACCGGTTGGCAATGGCAGTGTTGTAGTTCTGCTTTGCAATCTTCAGTTGAGCTCGAATCATCTGCAATCTCCGCTCTTGTCTCTCAACATCCTCTTTCAGTTTCTGAATGGCAGTATAGCCAGTCAGATCATTCAAAATCTTAGAGAGTGTGCTTATACCGTTCGAGATATGCTCTTTGGTGGGAAAGGCTGGTAAGGTGATTTGAAAAGGTTTTGAGGATCTTTCACCGCTGGGGACATTTCTTTTCAAGTTTGTATTGAACTCTTCAGGCGTCTTTGTCGTTTCTTCTGAATTCCCCGAAGCGGCCGCTGTCCCTGCTTCAGGGGTTTCGTCCCCAAAGCCTTCTTTGGTGTCTTTATTCGGTAATTCATCAGCTGGCTGTCTGATATGCACCGATTTGATTATTTCTTGCAGCTTCAATTCCTCTTCTCTCGGTAACTCTTCCAACGGCGTAGCTACTGCCGGAGCTTGGGCCACGTTAGAGTGGGGTTTCTTTTCATTGTAGGCCCTAGTGAACGAAGAGAACCTTCGACGCATAAAACTGGAGTTCACACCATTGAAATAGCCAGAGTCAAATGAACGGCATCCCAACAGAAGGCACTTCTGCCATTCATGTACTCGAAAGACTCCTGTCTTGTAATTCAGAACCTGGGGAATCAGTAAGGAGCCTCTGGGGATCTTCAACTTGGCACTCATCGTCTTGATCTGGTCGAGTGAGACCCTGTTGTTTCTCTTCAGTCTTATTCCCCAGATGACAGCTCCTTTCGGGAACGATATGCCTCTGTGAATGATCCGTCAACTCTCATACTCTCAGCCAAACATCTCCCTCTCAATCGCTCTCCTAATCGATCATCTCCCTTCACGGAACTCGCAGGACATGTGAAAAGTGAACATCTGCAGGAATAAAAGGGAAATTTTGTGATTACAGGATCAAGTAATTAGGTAGATTCTGGAGCGAGACGCGATGTCAGTTTTCCCGCTTTTGCTGGTGGGGCAGAGGAATTTGATAAGAGCCGTTGATGGTTACAATATTGACTGATTGTTGTGACAGCAACAGTGGAGGTAATGAGGAGTAGCTGCGTAAAACATGTCGACCTATAAGGATTGCCGATAGTTTGGCAGAATGGCCGAGCCAGACAAACCAAAACCGGTGCTGAAGATTGGTGGGTTCTCACTGAAGAAGGGGATTTCTCTGAAAAGCAAAAAGCCCAAACAACCAGGAGCTGCTCCACAAAAGAACCTTTTTGGAGGCGAGGAGGAAGAGAATGACGAAAGGAAAAGCATCAGTATTACGTCCTTTGATGCTGAGACGAAAGAGTTTGGCACAGACGACCAGAAGGAACTTGAAAGGCGACAACAGGAGGCTGAAAAGGCAAAACCTTTGGTGATAGTACCGGAAGTACGTGATTGGAAAGAAGATTTGAAACGACGAAGGGGGGAGGTTGTTGATGCGGATGAGGACGAACTGAACTACGGACTCAATAGTGTTGCACGTGATGGTTTGAAAGTTGAAGAGTACGAAAAGAAGCCGAACCCTTTGGGATCTGTTAAATCTCCGCTATCAGAAGAAGAAGCATACAAGAATGATCTTAACTCTCGCCCTGACCCTCCCTCTCTGGAAACGTACTCGAAGATACCTGTAGAGTCTTTTGGAGCCGCTCTGTTGCGGGGAATGGGCTGGGATGGGAAATCAGAGGTGGGCAAAAGTGGCGGCTCGGCGAACAAAGACTTTGGTGTGAAACAGCCTCGGAGCGCCTTTCTGGGTCTGGGAGCGAAGGAAGCACCACCGATACTAGCACAGAACAAGCAGAAGAAGAAAATGGCATACGCGCCTGTCACGCTGAAAAGCAGCTCAAGCAGAGAAAACAGCTCTGAGCCGCAAGCTGACCCTGAAGCACGTTCAACTGATAACGGGAGTAGCAGACATTATCGCGAAAGATCCCAAGATTCAAGCAATTCGCGTGAGAGATCACCTTCTCGAAATTGGGACCATATTGACATAGAGGGACCGAGAAGGCCACCTGAACGTCAAAACGATGACTATAGAAATCGTGCTGGACGGCGACTCGCTTCCCCTAACAGAAATTTCCCCTCTTCCCGGGACAGATCTCAGAAAGATAGATACAGGGATCGTTACTAAAGCCACAGCAAAAACACTTGGCATGCAAATGGCCAAGTGTTATCATGATAGATGTCATGTTATGTACAATAATGCTCATGCATATAAATCCATATTAACGATATGTACGTTTCGCACAATTTCCACCCTCATTAGTCATTGCCTTCCCAATCAAAACATCCCCTTCAAATCCTTGAGATCCCCTCTCAATCCACTCAAATCCACGCCGTCCACAGCCGCATCATCAACAAACCAAGTCACAGGCCCTTCCGCAACAGAGTTGACAATGGCAGATGGCAATTGAGGCTTTGCCGCTTTTGTCTCTTCAAACAACTCCTTCATTACAGGTGCCTTGGCTGCACCTTCTGCAACAAACGCAATGTTCTTTGCATGTCGCAGCACGACTAATGTGAATGTGATTCTTTTGGGAGGAGGTTTGGGAGAGTTCTCAATAGCTGCAATCAACCGATCGTCCACCTTCAGAAGCTCGTGGTCCTTGAACAGGGAACACGTGTGGCCATCTGGACCACACCCCAATAATATCAGGTCAAAAACAGGCACGGGTTCTTTCGACTTCAGTCCAAACCCTGCAAGCAATTGCTTCTCATAGTCCTCAGCCAAAACCTGAGAAGAAGCCCTATCGGCAATTAGATCAGCATTTATCGTAACAACCTTCGGTAGAGTCTTCCCTTTCTGTGCAAGCGCCTGCAGCACCATATCATTGAACAGCTTGTAGTTGGAGTCCGGATGGTCCAGCGGTACCACCCGCTCGTCTGAAAAGTACACCTGCCATTTGTCCCAGGCTATAAGCTGTTCAACAGCAGAATTCTCAATCAGCGCCTCGTGCAGCACTTTGCCCAAACTGCCGCCAGAGACTGCAACACGAAACACATCGCCATTTTTCAGTGCCTGGTCCTGTTTAGCCAACACATACTGGGCAAACGAGGATGCCAGGGCTGAGTGCTCGGAGAAGGGATAAACCGACACTGCAGGCATTTCGGCCTTTGATAGAAAGTGTACCTGAAGAGATTATTAAAGATACACCTTTGAGTATATCAGAGTTCCAACCAAGACCCTTTCACCAAAAAATCTCGCTTGAAAACGCCTTACTGAAGTGAGATGAGAAGCTGCTTACTCTGTATAAACCGCAGTAGACATTTCAAGTTGTAATGGTTTTCTTTTTTAGAAAGCTGAACAGTGTTGTTTGTTTTTCCGGTTGAGATGCCGGGAAATTAAGCTCCGGAGGGCAATTGCGGGTGACAGCAGTCAAAAGCCGAACATGTGAAATTCGGGAAAGAACGGCGCAAGCGTGGGGAAGTGAAGGTGGGGAGGTACTGGGTGGAGGTGATGGTGTGTTGGACACTATGTAGTTAGGGAATTGTCAATAGTCTTCTTATAGAAAGGCTATTCTGATGATAGATTGTCTTCTGAGGGAATTGAGCAAATCTGACAATGAAAGCGAGATGCTTCATACAAGTAGGAGGACTCGTAAACCGATTGAGCCATAAGATTCTTTCTGCATGGCTAGTGCATTGACATGCATGGGGTTTACGATGAGAAGCGGGGAGGATGAAGGAAAGGCGAGAAGAAAGGGGGTTCGAAAAAATGAATTGAGTGTTTTTAATAAACCACTAAAGGCCCAAAGACACATAGAGCAGAGCAGACAAAGCTGAAAGATCTGAAGTGCCAGTTATTAGTGACCAGATTATGCTTTTGACGTGAGAAACGGCTATTCTTACAGATCACCGCTTAATGCAGTCTGTCTCGTAAATACAGAATTGTGCATGATGAGCCTTGACAGTATCGAACACCTTACGGCCTCTCAACTATATTCTATCTCTCTTCTGGTTGTTATGTTGATATGGGTAAGTAAATTGTGATTTAGAAGATTTGAGGTCAGTCAATCCATAGAGATGACTCACAAAGTCTGACTCGAATATTGCAGGAAATCTGTATACTACCAGCTCTGGAGATCAGTAAATCTGTGACGTGCTCTGACAGAAATCAGCATGAGAATGTTTGTTCTAGAGTAACAGCCATGGCAGTTTGAAAGCCCAGGGGCTTGTGAATGTTCATTATGTTGAGAGGCAAGAGGTAATAGAAGACTTTTATATGGAGAGTTGAGGGACAAAGCATCTGATCTGATTGAGAGGAGTGTATGGGGCCGTCACAACGAGGAAGTGAAGTGAAGAATCCTTTCAAAGTAGAATCAAAGCAAAAAGCCTCTGGACTCCAACTGAAACGTGGTATATCAGTTAGACAATATCAGTGCTTAACATATATTTAGAGCATCCGGCGGATTTCAATCTGATGAAATCAAGGCCAGAGTGATTCAGGAGCAATTGCAGTAAGGCGATTCAGTCTGCGTGTCAAACCACTACGTCTCCTTCCGACTGGCTCAGAACAGCATGATAGTGGTTAGACCACTAGAGTTTCTTCTTCCCTTCCCCGTATTGTATGTAACTGATACAGAATGAATCTTAATAGTTCATGTCACAAGTTTGTCTCTGATCTTTGCAAAGCGGTGGTACTTCTCTTACATGTTGTAGCTTTTGATCTTGAAGTAAACAGAGCTCATACTTGGGGCGTATATACTTGTAGGGCCGATTCAAAACCTTTTGCTTTGAAACAATGCCAACCATAACTCCTTCTTATGATACACAAGTGTAGTGCCCACCCTGGTCCTTATTTTAAGAACATTCAACAAGAATAACGAAATACTGAAAACCTCAGGTTTTCGAAGAGCTACAAAGTTCGAAGCCATATATATAGTTAATACGAAGTACCTCAACCTTACCGTAAACCTAAACTTTCATTGTGCATTCCCAGCCAGAAGTCATGATATCAACCCAGCTTTGCTCTTATTTGCTGGCTATTATGTCTGAATAATCTAGTAGAGTGTAGCCAATAGTTGATTAGCCCAGTCAACTAACACCTGTGTAACAAAACCTTTCTCCTCTCTCAAGTCGGATTTCGATAGCTGACAAAACCCTCGGCAACTCCAACTTTGGTATACAGCAACTGGGCTCTATGGTTGAAGGACTGAGTGTGCCAGTACACCTTTGCCACGTTCCGACGTTCTTTGTCTGCATATACAAACTCAATGAGCTTTCGGCCTGTGCCCTTCAGTCTTTTTGACTCATCAACGTAAAGGTCGTTCAGATAGATGTAGTCATTGATAGCCCAAGTGGAGCGATGCTGAAGCCAAGTGACAAAACCAATCACAGTGTCGTCAGAGTCATCTACAGCCACGGCACACCAAACGGGCTCTGACTCATCAAAAAACCGTTTCCAGTTAGTCTCGTCGACTATTTCTGGAAGTGTGGTCTTGTAGAAAGTAAGATACTTGTGCCAGAGGTCAATCCAGGCAGCTTTATCTTTTTCCTCAACATAGCGAACAGAGACGGCCATGATGGATGTGATGTATAGTTATTGTTGATATCGTATCCCAGAGTGAACCTTCCTTTATTTTCCTGTATTCTTCAGTGTATGCTCACCTACAGTAATTTTAGTATTACTGACATCTCACTGATGTAGAGAACCAGCGTTCCTTTTATATGAATCTCTCATATATGAGAGCTTCTTGATCAGGAGTCATCTGCTGCTAACCAAAACTAGTAGTAACTGTTATCGCCTGAACAGAATATGGAATAGCCGCTGGTCTCAAACCTGGCAATTTCAGAACAGTGATACTGGGGTTGTTAGAGAGAATGCAGTGAAGTTTGACACTGTTAGGAAGATTGTGCTATAATAATCATCCTGTAACAAAGGCGAGGGAATAGAAATACATTCCATTCAGTTTGCTCAATGAGGCGTTAGGTATCCAAAAGATACTGTAGGAACCAACTGAGATGACTCTCCCGCATTGAGTAAGCCCCACAATTCAGTCATAAAACAGTTTAAATCTTGATCTTATTATTTATTCTAGTGAGATTTGATTTTCACCTCAAACGACCCCTCGGAGTTGTTTCCTATCTTCTTATCGGCTCTCGGATTTACTCACTCGGAGCAAGAAGGCCCCCATTGAGTTTTGGCCGCCCGCGCTTAAATGGCCGCTTTGAACTCTAAACAAAAAGCTTAAACTTAAAGATGGCCAATCGGGAGGACCCGCAAGGGTCCTGATAGGCTGTTAGGTTTGGTTATGCTCTTTTATGCTTGATTGTTGATGGAGTGAGTGGGAAGAAATGAGCAGCAATTTTGGAGATAAAAGTGGGAAGGGTGGGAATGTGCCTGTGAAAGGCTCTTTGGAGGGACTTGAGGAGTCGCTAGATGATCATTTTTGGCGACCTAACAGACCAAAAGATCCTCAAGTATTCCAGATTCCCAGAAAACCAGTGACTTCAAAAAAAGACCCTACAACTTCTCTATATTTCAGAGAATACCAGCAGTACACTGTATTCTATATTCTCTTTATCTAACCTTCTTCACTTAGACGAAAGAGTCGGAAGACAAAACTACTACATGGGCTTGCTTGCACTCTATTGACTTAATCAACACCCACTCCATCAACATCTCACTCAATTTTCAACCCAAAGCTCCTCACACTACAACTTGTGAGCAACCGGCTCTATCGGAGCAGATGGCTTGTCTGTATCCTCCTTCGTCAGTTCCCACCCTTTGTTTCTATAGCTTTTGGGCCATATGCCTGATCTTCCAGGGGCGATGATGCCATTAGGGTCCAAAGCGTCTTTGATCGTCTCGCAGAAACGTCTGTGGATCTCGTTGTTGAAGCCGTAGGTGGCCATCACCTGATCCTGGAGCAGGAGATGCGTCCGGTACTCTCCGAAACCCTCCTGGGCCGCCACATCCACCAGCTCGCGCAACAGGGCATGGGCGTGTCTTTTGTTTTCCTTGTCGGCTCTGTTGTAGACGATGTTGTCAATCAGATGCATTTCCTTGGCGCCCACACAGAAAGCCGGCATACAGTCAATGCCGTGTTTGTTGTGGAGCTCATACGACATGTCCAACAGCTTCTGGGCGTCTTGTCGGGTGATGGGGGAGATGGGAGCAAAGAAAAGGTGGCCGCCGTTGGGCACCCAGTTGAGCCACTGCATCTCCCGCAACTCGGGAACTCCCGAGCACACATTGACTCGTGAGTGGATATAGTGGTCGGCCGGCAGATCTTGCGGGAGGAAGATTTTTGACCCGGGAATTTTGGCAAACTCGGCCTTGATGACTTTCCAGTGGTACGCAATGATCTCCGGAGGCCCGTAGACCGTTCCGTAGAACACCCAGCTGCAAGAGCCAATAGGAGTCTTTGCAGTCAGCTCCTTCACTCTTTCGGGAGTCAGAGGCTCTTTGCTGTCGGTGAAGTCAGATCGAATGCCGGTAGTTGCCAGCTCAGAAATGGCGTGTCTCAGCTGGGGGACATTGGAAATAGCTTTACAGAGGCACAGCCGGCGGATTGCCTCAATGACTGCTGAAAAGTCGTCCTGCTCCTTGAAAGTGACCAGGTAGCTTTGGTGGCCGCCTGGGTTGGGCATCAGATCAATGCCCATTTTGGTAACAATCCCATAGTTGCCCTGACTAAACAACCCGTCAACATATGGACCAAACCCATAAGGGAACAACTGCCATGTATTTGCATTCGGCAATGCACCCATGCCGGTCCGATAAAGCTCACTTGAAGGCAGAACAATCTCCATGCCGCAATGATGGCCGAAATGATCTCCGTATGGAGTGTATCCAACTCCGCGGTCTAAAGCATTTCCCATAACAGATCCTCCTCCGAGATCAGGTACGTCTATCCAGAACTTGTCAAGCAGCCCGCGGGCTTTCAATGTTTCGTACAGCTTGAAGTACGAAACGCCCGGCTCAACCACAACTGTCCCGTTGACTTCATCCACCTCCACTACTTTGTTCATCCTCAGTCCCATATCAACAATAACCGATCCCCGGACTCTGGGGGCCGAGCCGCCATAGCCAAAGTTCCTCCCCATGGATACAGGGTAGATGGGGATGAGATGCTTGTTGGCCCATTTGACTATAGTCTGCACTTCGGCCACTGATCCGGGAGAGACAGTTGCGGAAGAAACAAGATCGTCGTGGGCTACTATGGAGTAAGCATCGTGTCCGATAGGAGGTTCCATATACCAGCCATCGTCCAGAGGTTTGTCGTTTAGGACGACATGCTGCTTGCCAATGATTGCTTCGAGTTCTGCAATTGCGCTGTTGAACTTTGCCCGAGACGTGTTAGGTGGGAGCACAGGAAGCTCCTCTGAGCGGGGAAATGGTTCGTGTACAGTTTTCCGGTTGAAGACAGCTTGTTTGGACCGATTGGCATAGTCGAGGTACGAAGGAGGGATGCCTCTTGGATTGGTATCCGATAGCAGGGGAGTGGGAGTGACAGGTTTGGCCATTATTAGGTTCTTGCTGTTTGGTTGGCTTTTGGATAGTGTTTTGAATACTGCTGAGGGTATGGCTAATCTGTTGGAGGTTGACGGGTGAGTTGCAGATGGACTCTTTGGACATTCTGGATGATTTTATACTGTGAGAGCCAGCTCAATTCGGAGCTCTTTGTTTCTCTCTTCAATATCTCCTCATTCTCTATTTTTCAGGGTTTGAACTGTAGTCTGATGACTTTCAATATTGTGGGGTATGAGAGCTTTCAGACTTTAGAGGATCGATCGAAGGGAAAATCACTTTTGTGTAATTATTCACTCATCCATTAAGTATCTGAATAGTACTTTTGGACTGCGAGGAGCCCTGTATAATGTTTAAGGTTCGGACTACTTGCATTAGAGTTACAGTCTAAGGCCCGATTGGGAAGTGTACAGAGAGACCCCGGATAAACGTTAATGGGAGAAGTTTCGGTTATAGGGCCGGTGAGGATGACGAGGAGCAGAATGGTAGAATGATAAAGGATTGGATAGTCTAAACAATGTGAGGAATATCCACAACATACGAGCACCTACCACTCAGCAGAATTACCACCAAAGTCCGTAGCTCAGTAAGATAACCATACCACGAAAGCTAATCGAATTAGTGAATCGTCAAATATGGGAATTGTGGGGTAATTTGGGGTACTTGTCTCAGCGGCCTGTACCCCACACTACAGCATTACAGCGCATGAGTAATGATCACTCAGCAGCCACATAACAAACGTTGGAAAGTAGTGGTAAGTGGGCACATTTACTTTGTATTGCCGTTTGTAGTATAAGTATCATGAAAATACTCTCTTAGTACAATAATATTTTCCCCCAATTGACTCTACTTGTCTTACCTGCCATTCTTCCCCTTCGATCTATGGAGACAGACCCCACAAACCTTAAATTTAAGCTCCCTTTTTAGCTTCCGTACAATGAAAATGAAAACTCAATCTAGAAGAATTTTGCTGATACTTATTTCATTAATCCTCAGAGCTTATAACAGAATGAAATTGAAAGAAAATACTTCAGCTCATGTTGGTCAAGTAGTGATTATCATCACAAGAACCTCTCATAAGATGATTCCCAGAAATGCCTCTATGGATATCATCCCCAACTCCTTAAAATCCACAACCCATCCTAACTCTCAACCTCCATCATGGCCCCTTCATTCACTATCCAAATAGATCATCCCCAGCTGGGGAAGGTAACAGGGATCAAAAGCTCATCCTATGTTCACCAATTCCTGGGCCTGAAATATGGAACAATCTCTCAACGGTTCAGACCGGCAAGCCTATGCACAGTTGTCAATCCCGACGCTACGAGCTTTGGTCCTTCAGCCCCTCAACCTGCAAATACCTGTTCTGGAGAACTGGCACTACTACAGAAACAGCTGCCCCAGCCAAAACAGACAAATGTGTTTTCTGAATTTGAATGTCTCAATCTCAATATTGCCGTTCCTGCTGTTCCCCCGCCTGAACAGGGATTCCCTGTTCTGTTCTTCATTCATGGAGGATCCTACATTCTGGGGGCCAATTGCTGGCCGCAGCTTCAGGGAGATAAGCTAGTGGAGCTTTCTGTGAAGGAAAATATCCCTATTATCTTTGTCGGGATAAACTACCGGCTTGGCCTGTTCGGCCTCCTGACATCTTCGGAGCTGCAGAAGCTGGGAGTGGAAGGCAACGGTCCGTTGAAAGACTCTCTGGTTGCTCTAGAGTGGGTAAAACAGTTTATCAGAGGCTTTGGAGGTAATCCAGAGAACATCACAGCTATGGGGGAGAGTGCGGGATCAGTGGCTGTGACTGCTTTGCTTCAGAGTCCTACCAAACTGTTCTCTAGAGCCATTACTCTATCAGGAGAGCTCCCTCTGCTTCCTCCTAGAGATTTACAATGGCATGATACTGCATATCAGAAGCTGTTGAGTGATTTCGGGTTGGATAGTTTAGCAACCAGTGAAGAGAGACTTTCTGCTTTAGAGCATATTCCCATGGAAGAGTTTGCCACTAAAACCTTTGGCCAAGGGAGATATGTTGAGTCTGACTTTTTCACAGCAGAGACAGTTTCTGACTACAGAGAAATCTCCAGAGTTCCAGGGTATGGCTGGTGTGAGAGTCTGCTGAAAGGATACTGTGTGTTGGATGGGGCTATTATTGAGTTTATTTCCGGGCAGAGGAAGGAGATGTTTGTCTCTGAATTTGAGCGGTATCTGAAGGAAGTAGAGAGCAAAAGTCTGGAAACTGCTGCTGTGGTGAGTGCAATCAGAAGCGACATTGCCTTTCTAAAGGAGCTTCCTATTGAAGACTCCTTCAAACTTCTCTGTCAATATTTTGGTGATGTTTTGTTCGGCAACTATGCTCTCTCGGCCATGGAATCAGCTGCAAAGTACACGGATGTGTACGGCTATGAGTTTGCTATTGGCGATCCCTTTGAAGGAGAGTTCCAAGGCAAGGCTATTCACATATTTGACGTGGTATGTCTGCTGCAGAACTTCAACAAGTATATGTCTGACAAGGAGAGAGAATTGGCTGAGGATTGGGGAAGAAAGGCACTCAAGTTTATCAATGGGAGGGAGCCCTGGGAGGTTTATAATAAAAGGGGACATATTGAAAAGATAGGGGATACAACTTGCAACTTCCCTGGAGGGATGGTTAAGCTGAACAGGAAAATGTGTGAGAAGTACGGTGAGATAATCGGGCCTTTTGTATTTGGTTGAGGTAAGCAGATGGAATGATTCATGCTAGAAAAAGAGGAGGTCAAAGGTTTAACTTAAAGGGTCTAAGTTTATGCTTAGTTTACAGTGTAATTGTATTTCTGCTTTTATCCATACCAGAACTTGCAATCAATGTTTCATAAGGAGAACGACGTTCTTCTTTTGGTGCGTCATAAATGAGTGTCACGAAGAAGTCTGGTAACTGAGTCACAACAGGAATGAGTCTCCATCGACTTCAGCTGACATTCTCATGCAAAACTGTATCCCCGCAGCTCAGTAGTTGAGCTGTTAGCTTTGGAACGGCCAAAGAAAACATCTCTTCAGTCATGCAGATCATCAAAGCAACTCGCCCCTGCGTCATCTCGACACATACTTAATCAACAAACTCCCTACCACTCAAAAATACATCACAACTCCATCGCTCCAAAAGGCATATGCTCAAACTTCGGAAACTCAAGAAAATGCATCCACCAGCTCTCAGAACTGTATAGTCTCCCAACTCCATCACACCGTCACAACATCAACAACCTTCCTCTCTCTATTGACAATCACCCGCAACTGCTTCCCCTGGCCATTCAGACACCCTTTCCGCAAGTTCTCACAGTACAACTCATACGCCGGATAGTATCCGTCTACAAACTCCTTCACCTGCTCTTCCGTCATCCCCGTTCCCTTCACCAGCCGCATCTGCCGCTCCTGCTCCTGCCGCCATTGATAAACATATTCCGTGTCTTCTGCATCCAAGTGAATCATCACGTTCAGCTTATCTGTCAGAACGTCATACTTCTTGAGATTCTCATTGATGAGAAGCAAATGCTCCAGGGGATGCTGCCATAGTGTTGTCACCTCATTTCCTCCCCTTCTGTGAATCTCCCAGCTTTTCTCCCATTTCGCCTTTATTTCCTCCTCCCCAATGGCCCGAAATCCAACACACCACCCTTCGAAAATCACCACTTTCACTACATTATCCCTGTTCTGGTTCACCACCGGCCATTCCACTTCCGGAACCCGATCGCCCTGCCCACTGAATCGGGATTTATCATACACGGGAATTCCTATCGGCTCTTCCTTTTCCAGAGCCTCAAACACCCGAGTCCCAAGCGCAAGATCGTGGGTTCCCGGCTGGCCTCTGTGCTGCAGCAGGTTGTTGCCTCTGTTATTTTCTGCCAAAGCCACCTGCTCACTATGGGG
Organism: Sporopachydermia cereana; assembly: GCA_030561065.1. Taxonomy (NCBI): domain Eukaryota; kingdom Fungi; phylum Ascomycota; class Sporopachydermiomycetes; order Sporopachydermiales; family Sporopachydermiaceae; genus Sporopachydermia; species Sporopachydermia cereana. Next base: position 9,299 of record JAKTWI010000317.1, on the reverse strand, counting down.
GAGGTATAAATCGTCAATTGAGAGTACAGCCACTGATAGATTGTATGGAGGCTGGGTGAGCGTCCTGTGGAGGAGAGTCACCAGAGTGGTTTTGCCGATACCCTGAAGACCGTTGATGCCAATGAAGAACGGCGGAGCGGCTGTCGGGGTTGAGAATGCTTGTTGATGGGTTTGGAGGTGGCGGAGGATGAACGGGATGCAGTGCTGGGATTTGTCGTCAAAGATGGGGGCGGTCATTGAGGCTGAGTGGGGTTTGGAGGGGAGAGATGAGTGATGAAATATGGTGTTGAGAGGGGAGCAGACTGGTGTTGTGTGATGACCGTTGATGAATCACAGGGGTCTGTAAACTAGAAGTAGCCAGATAGTCGCAGAGAAGAAAACAAAACAATAGGGATATTCACTTGTAGTATAAGAGCAGGCACTTGCTGGGTATGAATGCAGGGAGGATGAGCTGCTTGCCTCTAGTTATTTCAATGGCCCCCGCAATTATGGTGAACACTTATTTACTCGTGGAAGAGGTTATGTAGATAGATTGTTAGTATGAAGCATGCATTGCTTGGGACGCGGTTGCAAAGCGATTTTGCCCCGGCTTATGTACAGATGTGTACATAAGGAGTAAGGTTAGGATTTGTCCTAATCGGGCAGCTGCGCTGAGCTTAAATATATAGACCAAGCTGTTCGGAAGATGTTCCTAACATGGCGACCTAACATCAGCAAACGGACTGGTAAAGGGTCTGATTGGAATCAAAATACTATTGAGGTCAGAGCATTCTGTTCCAGGAATTCCAATCCAATAAGCTGGAATATGTATCTCTAGAACTATTGCCTCTCCCGTTGTTTGGCTTGCACATCACAGCTGTCTCAACTCCCTACTTGCATTTAATGTTCCCTCAGATTCCCTGGGCCCCTCCGCTCCGGATAAAGGATTGCCATTCAGCCATTTCCCCTTCGGAGTTAAGTTTCGAGACAGTATCTCCGAGTGAAATCTGGGGTGACAGTTGCAGATGGGAAGGTAATGATTACTCCGGAGAAGCTGTATTCTCTGATAGGTGCTTGGAGGACTTTTTGGAAAGTACTGGTATTACCCCCATTCGAGGCTCTTCTTCCGAAATTCCCGTACTTCAGAGAGCCAATCAGTCTCTCCAATAACTGAGGCAGCTATGAACGGCACTTTCGTATTTAACTGGAATCCACCTGCCATCATCAGCTGAGTAACATACAGATATCATTCGATCATCATACCCAATAAGTGAACCTGGCAACTCATCTATCAACAGTATAACCCATCAGGAACCCCCTACTTTCAGCACTCATTTCAACTCTCCATCAAAAGTCACATCCTACATCAGCTTCCGTCCTCTCTTCCCTCACATCCCACCCAATGTACCTCACCATAGACGAGTCCAAGTTTAGCTCTGTCAAAGACCAAGTGGTGGTTCTGACAGGCGGAGCCGGAGGAATCGGAGCCGCCACGGTCCGACTGTTCCTGTCTCAAGGAGCCAAAGTGGTGTTTGGAGATGTCAATGAAAACCTGGCAAACGATTTCCTGGCCAGTCTGGACCCTGCAGTTCGCCCTTCGGCCGTCTTCGTGAAAACAGATGTGAAAAACTACCAGCAGGTCCTTCAGCTGTTTGACACTGCCTATACGACATTTGGCTCTGTTGATCATGCCATCCACTGTGCTGGTCTCACCGAGTTTGGTTCCTGGTTTGCTCCCGATTTAGACCTGGAGAAAGTGAAGACCCCAGAGACAAATATTGTAGCCGAGGTGAACACTTTTGGCACTCTGTATTTTGCCCGCATAGCCTATGCGTATCTGAAGCAGGGCAGGAAGCCAGGAGATAACAAAACCCTTACACTTTACTCCTCAGTGGCAGGGTTCAAGGAATCCCCGGGGCTGTTTGTCTACCAGTTCACCAAACACGGAGTTCTGGGTTTGATGAGAAGCCTGCGGAAGTATCCCCCTGTGGCCGATATTATAAGGGTGAATGCTGTGTGTCCCTGGATGACTCTTACAGGGATGGTAGAAGGGATAAAACAGCAATGGGAGGAAAACCAACTGCCGGAAAATACTCCGGAGGACCTGGCCCGAAATACCCTGGCTATCTCTGTTGATCCAAGTGTTAAGGGTGAGGCGGTTTTTGTTGGAGGCGGCAAGGGATGGTTGATGGAGCACGGGCTGGAGGAAACTGAGAAAATATGGCTTGGAGAGGAGAACAGCGAGGCTCTGAATCGGGGCCAGGTGATTCTGGGAGACGGGACTGGCTGGACAGATCGGGCGGAATGCAAGTAGGCGGGAGAAGTAAAACCTCTTGGGTTTTATGGAGCTGTGAATGTTCCTTCATGATAGACTGAGATGTATACTCAGGTCAGTTATTTTAGAAGCTGGCACTCGTTTGTTGCCTGGTGGATTGCTTGTTTTTGAAGGACAGTGGAGGATGAGAATGATGGGAGGGGGAAGGAAAGAAGGAGGAAGAAGGACATGAAAGTTCTGAGCAGAAAACCAGAGACATGAAAAGAGAAGTAGCACAATCAAACTAGAGGAAGATGATAGATTTGGACTCGATAATTCAATGGCTTGGAAACCCACCGAACCAGACGTCCACTTAATCAAATTTCCTCGGTTATAGTCTAGATGTGCTGAATAGTTTGGTATTTCTCACATAATATGATAGTGCCAATCAATTCCTCATGCTATCTCATTTTGCTGAGGAACCAATTGATTAGAAGCAAGCCTTGAGCCCAGAAGCTAACGCTCATAATGTGCTTGTTATGATGGTTTGCGAGATGACCATTTCATTTAATCACAGTGGAAATATGATCCTCATGATGTTACTTTCTGCATCCCAGGAACCCAACCCCCCACCTCATATCAATGATCAACTGCATCGCAGGCCACACCAACAAGTCCCGTATCAAACAGGCAGCAAGTAGGGGAGAGCGGGTAGTGAGAAAGTGGGATTCCCAAGAGTAAGAAAGAGTCAATCAGGAAGAGATGGAGAAGGAGTAACTAAAACATCCTTGTAAAATGAAGCACCTCACAAGCTTGAAGAGAGACAGAGAACCAGAGTATCGAATATCACCACAGCAACAAAAAGCTTTTCTTTATTTCCAGCCAAATGCCAATATAGACTGGAGTCAAAGGGATCTGACAGTATTCTTTGAAGCTGGTAGCTGATAGCTCAATGGGAGCAAAATGAATAAAACGGTCTTTGAAGTTACTGTAGAGAAGAAGATACTCTAGAATTAATGACTAAGAGCAGGGGATGTGTAGAAGCAATGTCTTTGAATGCATTCAGATCTACAAAATATCTTGCATCCACCTTCTTGTAAACTCGCAAGTTGACAATCAACAATTGCCAGATACACGAGAGGCCCCTTTAAGGTACCCAAATGACTGAAAGTCTTCCTGGATTTCCCGTTTATTTTCAAATTCTGCAAGAGTCGCCACTGGTCCAGCATATGCAAGCCCATAGTTCCCATCAACATTCACCCCTCACATCATCACCTTTCCTATCTCCCACCAATTCCTACAAATCCTGTCCGTATCCTGAGGCCCACAGCTTCCCACTCTCCTCATACATCCAACGCTCGCTCTCATTAGGGAAAGGCGGCATTTCCCTATAGAAAATGTCCTCCAGGGAGCAATGGGCAACTTGGCCTGTTTTCTCCCCATCCTCAGCAAAAATCTGAAACGCTCTGACGACTGTTGACATTGGAGTGATATGCTCCTTGGGGAATATTTTCAGCAGCTCGCGGGGGGCCAAGTTTGTAGGAACAAAAGCAGGACACACGCAGTTGATTGTGATGTTATCTCGTTTCAGTCTCGGGGCCAGAGCTCTCACCAGCCCCACAATTCCATGCTTAGCAGCAGTGTAAAGGGGATTGGTATGAAGAGGGTAAAGCCCGGCATTGCTGCTGGTGATAACAATCCGTCCCCCGGCTTCTTTATTCAGCCGGAAATAGTTGATGGCAAGATAGACGGAGTATATGGGGCCATAGAGATCAACTTCCAGAGTCACCAGATTGGGTTTTGGAAGGTTGGAGATGTCATTGTTGACAGGATCGGTGAGACTGAACTTGTCGTCGATTCCAGCATTGGCAGCCACATAGTCTATGCTGCCCCATTTTTTGTATGTGTGATCGAAAAACTGTTTTTGAGACTCCCAGTCGGCGACGTTCGTTTGAATGAAAACTGTGTTGGGGCCCAGTTCAGCTGCCAGCTTTTCTCCTGCTTCTTTGTTCATATCGCCGATAGCTACTTTGTATCCCTTTTCAAGCAGCATTTTGGTGACGGCAAGGCCAATGCCGGAAGCGCCTCCCGTGACAATTGCGACAGGCATAGTGAGTGATTGGAGTGTTGAGAAGGTCTTGTGAGATTGGAAAGAGACTTGCTTTGTATGGTGAATGATTTGTATGTTGGATTTTGATTGATTCTGAGTATGATTCACTGTTGGAAATGTGGAGCCTTTGTGCGGTTGAGAGTAGCCGAAGGAGCGATGAGAAGTCTCTTATAAATGGACAAATACGTAGTAAGAAGGAGCAGTCTATGAGGCTTCTCAATAAAATCAGGTATTTGTAATGTTTGAGAAACTCTCCGGAATCTCCGAGAAGATTGTGACTTGCCAGTGTTCCCACTGTATCAATTATTATTGCGGATGTGACTTTAGCCGACGTTGTCGGAGTACGTCCGGGCAAACGAAAATCAGTCAATCGACATAAAGAGGTTAATCGTGAACCCCAGAAACACTTTGTATACAAGTGAAAATGGTGATATGGCTCAATAGAGCTGAAGGTACCTGTTGTTTCATTCCTGGAGAAGCTTTCCCCACAGGTAATCGACATTTAAGCTTTCGAGAAATCCGGGGAAATTAACCTTACGTACTGTATACATCAACCTTAAAGCTTATTTAGAGAGTGTAGTTCGGAGGGGTACATTTGGCTTCTCGGACTCTGTAGCGATTTCCCCGACCTCCACTACAATTCTCCATATCTAGTCCTGCATCTCTTGCGGAACCAACTCAACATAGTAGCCGTCCTATTAACTGTTAGTCAGGTCGCTTACACTGAATTCACAACTTCCCTCAAGCGTCTGTCTCCTCAACTATGCATACCGGATCCTGAACAAAAGCAATCTGTCGAAAGATCTTACTGTAGTTTTCATGCAGACCTCCCAATCCTATGCCCTTCTCTTTCTCGTAATCCGTAAGAGGAATACTATCTCTATCTGACACTCCCAGGTCCTTCACAATGGGTACGCCATACTCTTTCATTCTCTCCAGAGCTTTCGGAACATCTGGCACTGTGAATCCAAGGTGACCAAACCCCAATGCCGGAGGAGTATTTCCTGTAGCATAATATCCCTGATTTTCCTTCTCAGACCCATGGACATGATACAGCTCTAAAAGGCCAAGAGTGTGCTGCATAACTGGGAGAGTGTCCAAGGAGAACTTCTCAGGATTCTCTTTATGCTCTTCAGTCTGAGGGTACCCCAGGTAGTATATTGTGAATGGGCCTGTATTCATAGTGAACACTGTTCTCATGCCCATTATCTCTCTGTAGAAGTGCAGGGACTTTTCGGGATCTCTTATTCTCAGCATAAAGTGGTTTAGTTTGAACTGTCTGGTGATATCGTCCTTCTTGTACTTTGGATCGCTGTGATTGCCATTGGGAGTGAACTCTCCTACTGGGAAGGGCGAACATTTGTAGGGATGAATAGGTTCAGACATTGCTGGAGGGACGGGAACGGGCTGTAGATTCTCTAGATTTGTGAGATATGCTGAGATGGTATTGTAGCTTTGGCCCATTTGCTTAATCCTTATTTTATGCTCTTGCTGAATAATAGGAAGAGTCACAAGAGCTTTTATGCCTCAGCGAAAACATCAAGAAATGAAGGGATTAAACTCGAAACGAAGTTCAAAAAGTTCCATCTACATTAAAGTTAAGAGTATATGCAGGCTGTATGCATACGTAACATTTAGGAAAAACCTTATCTCCGGGTAAACGGTTATTTCAGTCCAATACTCAACTTCATTGATTGACGATTTGAATTGCCTTTGAACATTTGAATTCTAAGCATATTGAAGCTTGCATTTCATCCTAAAAGCTTATACATAACGCTCATTATTGTCACTATTATCACTACAGTCAACATGTGAATCCACAGCTTAGACAGATCTCTCCTATGAATCAAATCCCTTTATCATCTCCCCAATACTGGTGGCATCCGATCTGAACAGATCGTCGTTCAAATCACCGAAATTCTGCAGCGAGTTTGCCATAAACGTGCTGTAAACAGAATTTATATCAATCGAAGAAACCTCCCCTGAAAAATCCTTCGTCAGGCCCAAGAAATAATCATGAGTAACACTGGCCCCACACCACGTGGAAGCCAGCTGTTTCAAATGGTCCAAAAGCGCTTTGGCCTCCGGAACAATGCTGAACATCTCAGCAAACGACTTGAACTTGCTTTTGGCCAGCCCATGCTTATAAAGCACTATGATCGTCAAGCTGACAAAATACTCAAAGCTGGGGACAAACTTGGACGGGAATTTGGTCGTAAAGTTGTTCAACACTGACAGAGTCATGGCAACCAGATCGTCAATAGAATGCGTCTCCTCAGGCAGCATTGGGTCATTGAAATCCTCAGTTAGGTAAAGCATCAGGTACATGGAGACATAGCCAAAGTACAGGTTGGCTCTATGAGGCAACAATTGCAGCCCTTCCTGCCACGTCAGCAAGTCAAGCGGTTTGATATGTGGGGACTGGGAGGCCAGCCAGTCTTCCGTGGCCTGGCGGGTATCCTGTAGCACTTTTTTCTTTTCCTGTCTTGACATGTCGGAGTATTTGGCTTTGTTTGTCTTTTGTATGGAGATGTTGGCCAGCCGGTTGATGGAGTGGAAGCCATTGAAAATAGACACAAGTCTGTAGGGTTCCGAAACACAGGAAGAGGACTGCGGGAGATCATTTGTTGCGCTGGCTGGTTTCCAGAGCTCCCATTCCTCGGCAGTTTCCGGCTCCGGTTGGTCAAAATAGTCGTCGGGAGACACCTGCGGCAGTCTGCCCAGTCTGCCAGAGATCAGTGTGTCGATAATACAGCAGCATTTCCATGTCCGGACCGCATGTGTGGACATATTGTGGGAGTACACCTGCAGCCCGAGGTCCATAGCCATCCGGACAGCATTGCCCACAATCAGCCAGGCATTGGACCAGTACCCCTGGCCCCAGAAATACAGCGACTGGATCAGCAGGGCCTGTACGGATGCCAGAGAGTATTTGCACTCCAGAGTGCATGTCGCCAATTCGTGCATTACCTTTGTTTCGTACTTCTCGTCATGGCCGTACCGTTTGGTAGAGTGGTTGAAAGCCAGAAACAGGATCGACCACAACAAACACGACTCTGACGTCTTGTTGTCGATGTTAGGGGAGTGGGCCAGACGGATAATCTCCACGTGATTCACCATAGGAAACACAGGATGAATGTAGGTGAAATATGTGTCCAGCACGTCCACAAGGGTATAAGGCTGGAAATGGCTTTTCCAGGAATTGATTTCAAAGCTGGTTTTGGCCAGCTGGTACTTGTGGAACGTGGAAAGCAGCAGGACATTAAAACCAGAAGTGGGACCTAGAGAGGTCAGCTGACCCTCACTAGCCGGTTCCAGCATTGTTGTTGTGGTGGTAGTTGTAGTTGTGGTTGTTGTGGTGAGCATTTTGGAGTTGTAGCCGGCTCCCAGGCTATCTGACAAGCCGTCCGGTTTGTTAGGTGGCACGTGCTGAGTAGCCAAAACTCGGTAGTCTTTGCTTTCTGACTTTTTCAGTCCCGAGCGAATGACCGACACGTCCATGTTGTTCAGTCCCAGTTTGGAAAGCACACCAGAGTCTCGGATAGTTCTTTTATATGCTACAACTCTTTCCGGGTTGTTGATGTCGGCTGACATGAAATCGGCAGCAGAGGACAGCAGCTGGTCTTTGACGGAAGAGTCGTTTGTCACCAGATATCCCAGAAGACTGAGAAGCCTGTCGGCAGTTTTCTCGAGATTTTGAAGATACCCAGTGGGGATGCCTCTTTTCTTTTTCGCCCCTGTGTATGTGCATTCAATGCCCATTCCTGTGCAATGCCGGCAGGGGGATTTCTCGTCGCATTTTGCCTTTTTCAGCCGGCAGTTGTCACAGGCCTGTTTATTGCGGGTGCGTTTTTTCAGTATGGGTGGTTTCTGAGTGGGGGCCTTTCCGTTAGGTATTTCGTTAGGTGCCTCGTTGGGTAGAGATATAGTGGAGGAAACCGAAGATGAGGGCTGCAGCTCAGGGGCCGACAACAGCTGGTCCGAGTCAGAGAACTCAGTGTCCATTGGGTGAAAGTCAAACACCGACGATCTGGTCAGTTGACCGGAGAGTAGTTTATTGGAGGTTGGCATTGAAGGTGGTTTGTAGGAGGAGAGTATCTGAGATGGAAAGAGTGATAGGCTAACAACGTATGATGAGAAGCTCCCTATAGTGTCTTTTCGTCTTTAATAGCCTGGAAACTGGGATAATTGTTTCCTTGTCTCGGGAAAAGGAAACAAACAGAAACAAACAGGCTGGTTTTATATTCAAATCAGAAGGAAACCTCCAACTTCTACTCTTGCCTATTGTGAGTCAACTACCCCAGATATCTGAGCAGCATGGCTTCCGGGACTGGCTGTAAGGCAGCAAAGTTTGGCTCTGCCCCACACGGCCATTACTGGTTTAGGAGGGTGGGACCTGTCAACCTAAATTTCCATCTGAAATCCCCGGGTTTTACCCCGGGTTTTTGAAACTCTAATCGTGTTGATGGACACATGTATGCGGCTGAAGCACAAGATTGTGGGGTAAAACAACAGAAGCAGTCCCTGACTGTAATGGATGTCAGTTTATAGAGGCCATACTGCGGATGGAATACATAATGTAGCAGACTGTAGCTTAACGTACAATCTATCATATATCATTGGCTATATCATTCAGTTTATGAGAGAGGTGTGCCATGCTTCGGTGTAGTTGCAGTAGTTTGTTCGCGACCCATACTCAAGTCCGGCCGTTATCCGTATACGTTTGCTCGGCTTTAAGCAACCCCCACTTTGAGGCTAACTCGGGGAAACGATTAAGCGGTTGCTGGGAAAAGACTGGGCGAATCGGATAACTGACTGGATTTATTAGGATTTAATGTTGTATTCTAGGCAGTGGTTGTGATTAGTTGCTTACGTGAACAATATATATCGCTCATAAATTGACGATTGCCCACCTTACCACCCTTCTATTTAACTAGACACTGCTTTGATTTGGGG
>JAKTWI010000316.1:0-30619 GCA_030561065.1 Sporopachydermia cereana | reverse complement strand
TCTCATCCCGCAACCTCGGCTCTCATCCTACTTCGACTCCACATTGTACCGCATCCGGATGCCCATGGCCATCAGCTCCGAGTCCAAATACTTCAGCACAAACGGAATCGCCACTGTCGTCGTGTCGTCGCCGCCCACAAACTTATTACCCATGCCGTCCTCCCACACCTCCAGATCGCCGGTCTCGCTCTTGGCATACTCCTCCGACAGATCCGTATTGCTGGACAGCCGCGTGGCACATTTCCGGCACCGGATCTTCGCCTGCGACCCGATCCGCGGTACCGTCCGCTGCGTCGTCAGCAGACTGCCGCAGCTGCGGCACAGCGGCGTCTGGCAGTAGTCCGAGCAGTTGAGCAGCCGGTCCTGCAGCAGAAACGCCGTCCCGTGGCCAATCAGCGCGTCCCGCTCCATCTCCCCGACACGGATGCCGCCGGACCGCTTGCGGCCCTTCACCGGCTGCATCGTCAGCGAGTTCACCGGGCCGGTGCTCCGCACCTGGAACTTATCGTTCACCATATGCCGCAGTCTCTGGTAGAAAACGACCCCAATGTAGATATCGGCCCGCAGCTCCTCGCCGGTAACGCCTGAGTACATGGGCTCGCTGCCGTGGTAATTGTACCCGGCCTTCAGCAGCTGCTCCCCGAAATAGTCACCTGCAGTATAGTCTTCCGAGAACTGCCAAGGGGTGGCGTCCTGAGCTATTCCATGCAGGGCCCCGGCTTTGCCCGCCAGACTCTCTACAAACATGCCGATCGTCATCCGGGACGGGAACGCGTGCGGGTTGATGATCACGTCCGGCTGGATGCCGCTTTCGCTGAACGGCATGTCGATGGTGGGCCATTTCTGCGAACAGACGCCCTTCTGGCCGTGGCGGGAGGAGAATTTATCGCCGATAATGGGGCTGCGGTTAATGCGGAATTTGATCGACAGCTGCTGGAACTCCGAGTCCGGGCCGGCCTCTTCCCCGATAAGCTTCACCTCCTCAATGTATGCCGTCTCGCTGCTTTTGTAGTTCATTGTTTTGGTCCTTCCGAGAATGTCGTCGTAGTACGCCACAATCGGGTCGCCCTCCTGCACTTTTACCCCGATAATCGGCAGTCCGTCCACGTCCAGTTTCTCCCGCCACACTTCCGGCCACGCGTCCTGTCCAAAGCCGAAGTGTTTTGTGATCGGGTCCCCCCGTCGCCGTTTCGCGCTCAGGTCTATTTTCTCCACTTTGTACACACTCCCGTGTCCAAAGCCCCGCTCGTGTCCGCTTTTGTTGAGAATCATGGCGTCGTCCATGTCATATCCCGTATAGGAAATAACCGCCACCACGGCATTCATCCCGTTCGGGAAGCCGTCCATGCCGTATTCGTCGTACAGAGCCGTGCGCACAATCGGCGACTGGCCCGTCTGCAGCTGGTACAGCTTGTTGTCGGACCGGTGCCGCAAAGCCGTGCCGGGCGTGCCCATGGCCTGTTTCCCCATTTGGCACTGGTACATGTTGCGCGGGGACTGGTTGAAGTCCGAAAACGGCGTCAGGTTGGCCAGAATGGACAATATGTTTGTGGGGGAAAACTCCACATGCGTGTGCAGATTCGACTCAATCTCGCTCGGCACTACGGCAATGTCCATATATACCTGCTCGAACGGGCCGACAAGGTCCTCTTTGCCGAGCGGCAGGTATTTAACCGGCCGGTACATGCGGGCCGGCCCGGAGAACAAAAACAGACCGGGATACTGTCCCTTATTGGACGGCGGGACCAGTCCGATTTCGAGCTCCAGCGGCACGCCGTGGGAGCCTTCCACTTTCCAGAACCGGAGGGTGTCGGCGATGATTTTCGCCGTTTTGTGGGAGCACCAGCCGAGGATGCGGCCGTCCAGCTGCACGACGGACGTGTCCCGCGGCCCGCCGGACAGGCTGTCCGGAGCGGCAATGCCGAGGGACTGCAGCAGCTGCGGCAGTTTGTGGACGTCCGAAGCCTGGGTGGCAATGCGGCATTTGTGGGCCAAATGGTTGAGCAGGCCGCAGGGGGAGCCGTCGGGAGTGTGTACGGGACACAGAAACCCCCACGACTCCGGCAGCAGCTTGCGTACAGTTGTCGTCTTTAACTGGGCGAAAAAGGAGCCCCGGTGCACCATACGGAAGTGGGAGATGAACCGGTAGAAGTTGATCTTCTCCGCCACTACCGTATACCCGGAGACCTGCTGCAGGTCGAGCCCCGATTGGGAAATAAGATTGCCGGTGGACAGGAAGTACTGCAGTTTCTGGCCAATATTCTCGCTAATGCGCTGGTACACTTTGGCGATATACTTGCGCTCATGCAGGTTTACGGCCATGTTGTTGCGGTTCACGTCGGTGCGGATCTGGGCCACAAACGCGTTCAGATACTCCTCAATCTTCTCTTTGAGTATCATGCCGTACAGAAACCCGCCCAGCAGAATCTCCTGGTGCTGGCTGGCGTCGGGATTGTCCGGCGAACACTCGCCGGCAACCAGCGAATAGAGTTTCCGCAGCATATACAGCAGCAGCCGCGCCTTGTCCTTACTGTCCGTCAGGTGCACAAGCACAATGCGCCGCAGAACCAGTTTCCCGACCTCAATGTCGCTCACATCCTGCGGGGCATCAAACACAACTCGGAACCGGTCGCCCAAATAGGCAAGATTCTCCTCCTGCGAGTACAAATTGTACGATTTGTATGTCCGCAGCAGCAGCTCCAGCCGGTCCGTCAGGAAACTGTTGTGCGTCTCCTTGCCGACAATGCCGTCAAATATCTCCCGGTCGTTTGTCTGGGTAAGACACTTCAGTACCATCATCACCGGAATCAGATACTCGTTTTTCTTCCACGAGAAGCGGAACGTGACGTTGCCGTCGTTCAGGTAGTGCAGCACGTTTGTCTGCGAGCTCTGGTCCGGCCGCACACAGCGGATCTGAATGCCGAAATGGCTGTAGCTGGCACCCCGGTTGGCGAACGACGGGCGGATTATCGCCATCGGATGGTTCCGCCGCTGCACCACCAGCAGGCGGATCAGCTTGTCAATGCCGTTGACAATGAAATAGCCGCCCAGCTCCTCCGACTCCTCCCGCGCCTCCACCAGCTGTGCAGGCGACATGCCTTCCAAATGGCACCGGTTGCTCTTCAGCATTATAGGCACCAATCCGGCTTCCCGCACGTCTACCGTTTCCGGAGCGTCGTTGACTCGAATTACCGTTTTCAGCAGCAGGCGGCCCTTATAGGAAATCATCCGCTCTCGGCACTCGCTCGGGAACGTGCGGCGGTTGATGGTCAGTTTGTCGGAAGCGGCGGGCGCCGGCTTCGCGATCTGGACCGAGTCTACCCGGATGCTGAGGCGATTGCCGGCGGAGTCAAACACGACTTTCTCGCCAATGTCCTTCACGGCCAGGGCCAGCAGGCCGCCGTTGGGTTCCGTCAGCGCGTTGAAGGAGCCGATGTGCGGGGCCACAGCCTCGGCCAGCAGCGGATATGCCGACTTGTCTTTCGGCGGGTCGCGGAACATCCGCTCCCGCTGCAGAGTGTGGAAAGAGGCAGTGGGCATTTCGGATGTTTGGGGGGAATGGAATTCCAGGCTTCCAAAGGTGAGTTTGAAAGGTGGAAAGGGATGTTTTGGGTGAGTTTGGAGGGGAGAAAGAGCGTTTAGGGTGGTGGAGGAGAGGTTGGCTATCAATTATGAATTGCGATGAAGTATAAAAAAATTTTACTAGCAGGGAGGATTTTCAGTATGTGAGGGAGGGAAGTGTCTTTCGGATGGCCCCCGGAGGAGCTGGAGTGAGATGTGAGGTTAAAAGGGGGACTGGAGTGAGATGTGAGGTTAGAGTGAGACGTGAGGTGGGGTGAGAGATGGGAGGAAGGAGAAGAGGGAAGGGAAGAAGGAGGAGAGGGAAGGGGATGCTAAGGATCTGGATGGGTAGGAAGAAGGGCCAAAAACATGGGTAAAAAATTACTGTTAATTCAAAGATGGTCAGAGATGGTCATTGCGTTGGAGCGGCAGGAAGTGTGTAGGAAGTAGGAGGCGTATCAAATGAGATGATGGAGAGGAGACGTGATGGTCATTGCGGAGGGAGACGCAGGGGCTGAAGCCGGGGAGTACGTACGTGGAGTTAAGTACCTTTTTCGCCAATCAAAGGATTGATAGAAAGGTGATTTACAGAAGTGTTTGTTGAAAGTAGCAATTACTTTGCTGAAATATTCACCACACACCATAAGCTGAAGTGTCCTGCCCCTCATCTCCTTCTCATTTCCCATCTCTCGCACTGCCCCCTGTCATGTCCCATAACACACCCCACCATCTCCTTCCTGTCCATACTATCAACAAATATTCCAATGTTGAGAGATAAGAAATGAATGTGAAAACAGCTTCAATCATCAAAAAACAATCGGAAACTATCCCAAAATTTGCCCATTCTGTCTCCCAAACCCACCAATAATGGCCAACTCGCGATTCGAGTATGTCCGCGGCTTTGAGCGCGAAAACCACCTTCTGCCCGACACGTGGATTGTCGTCAGAGTAGATGGCCGCGGCTTCCATCGATTCTCTGCCGCCTACAATTTTGCCAAACCAAACGACACTCGGGCCCTGAACCTCATCAACAAAGCAGCCGAATGTGTCACCAGAGACCTGACGGACGTTTTGCTTGCTTACGGCGACTCGGACGAGTACTCGTTTGTCTTCCGCAAAGACACGGCTTTGTTTGAAAGAAGAGAAGCCAAACTGGTGTCTACAGTAGTCAGCACATTTACTGCTTACTATCTGCATTTCTGGTCCGAGTTTTTTGATACGCCGCTGGGGGATCTGCTGCCCACTTTTGACGGCCGGGCGGTGGTGTATCCGAACGACAAGACGCTTCGGGATTATCTCAGTTGGCGGCAGGCAGACTGTAAGTGGGGGAGGTTGGGGTAGAAATATGGAGATGAATATGGATATGAATATAAATATGGATATCAATATGGATATGGATATGATATGAAACAGGTTATGGATATGATATGATATGATATGATATGATATGATATGGATATGAACACGAAAAGGGAATATTCTGAGCAGCCATACTAACAGCCAACTCTCCAGGCCATATCAACAATCTCTACAACACAACTTTCTGGGCTCTAGTACTCAAAGGCGGTCTGACGACATCTGAGGCCGAACAGAGACTGATGGTAGGTTTATGGTTGCCAAGGAAGTCTGTTTTGAATATAGCGATTGCTGGAGGGTCGATCGAGTGGGATGGAAATGCCCGTAGTTTTGTTTCCTTCTTTTGTCATTTCCTCAGCTGCTACATCTCTGGCAACAATTGGCCATTCCTCTGGCATTTGCTGTCCGCCATTTCTACCAATTGCTGTCCTCCCCAACGCGAATCTCATACTAGGCCACTGATTCCCATACTAACCTTCCAGGGAACGGTTGCTGCCGATAAAAACGAGATACTGTTTTCCCAGTTCGGCATCAACTACAACAACGAGCCCGCCATGTTCCGAAAAGGGACGATTATCCTCCGCGAGCCGGACGCTTCTGGCCAGCACAAACAAGTGACGGCAGAAATGTCGCAACGGCAGAAACAGCGGGTGGAAAAGAGCCGCAGAAAAGCCCATATCCACATACTCCATGAGGATTTGATTGGGAACGCATTTTGGGACCAAAGGCCCTGGCTGACCAGCTAACCCGTGCCTTAGACAAACGCTCATTTATGACTTAATGCCACATAAATATGTCTTGGGAGCTTCCAGTTTCATGTTCGGGCCTTCGGACCCCCTTCAACAGACATACTGAAACTCCGTTTCGTCCCTTTCAGCTGCCCCCAGTGACATACTCCATTGCATCATCAAACGTTCGGTCCAACGTTCTCGAACCTCTTGGCTCCACTCGCCTCTTCCTTTTGAACCTTTGGCTTTTTTGACTGACGTGCCTCGTAAACCAAAAGAGAGGCTGTCAAATGTTAGTTTCATTGTTTGATCTCATTGTTTGTCACTGTTTGGTCTCATATTAGTCTCACTCTTGGCCTTCCTTTTAGACTCATTTGTTAGGGTGAGTATTTCAGGGGAATCCCGTTCTTTCATCAATTAGGTTCCCTCTTGAGTATTCAGTCTCTTTTTGATGTCTCTTTACGTCTCTCTTTACGTCTCTTTTTACTCCCTCTACAAACTCCCATCTACAAACTCCCTCTTCTGATCTCATCTTTCAATCTCTCATCTTTCAATCTTCCCTTACCTGCATTTCATCCTGCATTTCATCCTGCATCACATGCCAGCCCAGCCGGCATTTCAAGTATCAACATGGCTGTGATGTAATAATGGATCAGATAATATGTAATCATCATCCCATCTCCTCCCCATCTACTACCCATCTCAACCTAAACTCCTTCCATACAACTGGGATAGGCAACTAATCACGGCATCTCATCGCCTGCTTCCCCTCCCCGGGCAGAAACCTTAGATCCAGTGCCCAAACCCTGCGGCCCCGGTCCGCTGACATCTCAATTGTTTCCTTTCTCGCATTGGGAATAATATATTACGTTATGCAGGTAGCAATAGATACTTCATTTAGTATGAATAAAGTAGGAAGAAACCAATATAAGCCATCTACTGTCTTCCTACTTTGAGACTCAATTCTCAACTATCAGCCATTTCTGCCGGGCATGCAGATTTTCCCAACACTAGCGGCCTTTTGGATCTGTCGGGAACACTCGATTGTTCCTCAGTGGCTTCGTATCCTGCTGGATTGGCCTTTTTGATGTCATAATATTCGCTTTTCTTTCTGCTTCGGTAGAGGTGATTAGTCTGATTAGTGGGTTTCTCGGAATAAGCTTTGGCGGTTCAGGCCCGCCGGCCGCATGCCAGCATAAAGTTTGGGCTTTAGCTTGCAGGCTGCAGTATAAGGTTAGGCTCTGGGAGCTAGCGGTCAGCAATTTACCATATTAGGCAATTTTCAATTTCACCCCGCGGTGGACCGGAACGCGTCGCGTCGCGCCGCGTCGAGCCGTCAAAGAAGCAACAAGGCAGAAAACGGGGTTCGGCCGGGTTTCGGGCTGGGGAAGCTGGTATGTAAAGAGGTGTAATTGGAATATGCTGTTTGCAGTTTGGGTATTTGGATGTAAGGGCACAGCTGTTGGAGGCTGAGTTGGGCAGGTGTGGGGAGTTTGGTATGTTCGTTTGCAAACCTCTATTAGGAATGATGTTCTCCAATGTTGTACCTGCCAGTTCTCAATTCGCCCTCAATTCCTCGTTTTGCCCTCTGCCGAGTGACAGCTCTTCCCCGACGCGTCAGAACGCGGGGGGCATCACGAATTCCACTCTGCTGCAGAAGCGATGATTCCGAAACTGCAAGGAATCAGATTTGGCTTTCTGACTGCTGTGGCCAGTGGTAATACTGCATGAAGACGCCATTCCCGCCTGACCCCCGCCCCGGAGTTTCAGTGTCGCCTCCGATACCAGAAACCCCACCTTTTTGATAAGCTCTTCGATAGCCATCGCCATCGGAATCACCACATCACATGCCCCCGCTCTCCATCTCTCATCTTATCATTAATTAACTGACACCAATGTGACCGGAAGCCTTGTTCCTGGCTGTCACCTGACTGCCCCCCTCGTCTCGCCAGCCCTGCCCCACTCCGTCTCGATTTTCGAGCCCAGTTCCCGATTCGCTATCGGCCCGATTGAGCATGCCGGTTCTAATCGGGCAGAATTCACTCAATTCCACCTCTCTTTGCCCACTTTCGTCTCAGTTATTCCCACTATCTAATCATCTAATCACCACTCCAATCTGTTCCTCTCTCTCTGTAGAGCCTCATCCCTTCCCTGCCGGCCCGCTGACTCTGCCGCCTCCGGTCCTCGCTTTCCCAATTCGGCTTGCCTTCACCGGTTTTGACTCTCAACCTTAACCTTAACCTGAAACTGCCTGCCCAGCCCTGCAAACCCTAATCCGGCCGCCAAACCTTATTCTACCCTTGCCCGATTTGCCGGGTTGGCCGACATTTTCGGCCGCCCCAGAAACTGCTGACAGGAATAGAATAACGCAGAACGACAGAGTTTTCCATTCTTTCGGGGGCCCAAACGGAGTTTCGTGTTTTCTTTACATTTCTCTTATATTTGCTGGTACTCGGCAAGTCGGGTTTGATAAGAAAGGAACCTGCCGCCGGATTGGAGACTCCGCGTGTGTTGCTAATTGTTGGCTGGCTGAAGAGGTGCCAAAGTTATTGTGCTGTTTTGGTTGTTTTGGTTGTCTGGTTGTTTTGGTTGTTTTGGTTGTCTGGTTGTTTCAGCTGTTTTGGTGATACTTTTTTGTTGGTCCACTGCTGCTGCTGCTGCTGTGTTGTTGCTGTGGCGTTGCTGTGTTTTGGCTGCATTGTTGGACTGCTGTAGTTGGCATTTGGCATCTGCTGGTTGCTGTTTTGATGCTCAGTTCCCAAACACCGACGTGAATGGCGAGAAGTGTCACTTGTTGCACTCCGAATACCTCCGAATTGGACCCCAAAGAACCATCCCGTGCCTCAAAACTGCACCTTTGCAACTGTCAAAGCTACGC
This sequence comes from Sporopachydermia cereana, assembly GCA_030561065.1. Taxonomy (NCBI): domain Eukaryota; kingdom Fungi; phylum Ascomycota; class Sporopachydermiomycetes; order Sporopachydermiales; family Sporopachydermiaceae; genus Sporopachydermia; species Sporopachydermia cereana. Next base: position 22,096 of record JAKTWI010000316.1, on the reverse strand, counting down.
GCCTCAGGTCTCTTCTCAGATTGCTCCTCAGATAGCTCCTCAGTTTGCTCTCTGCCTGTTGGAGTTTCCGACTGAAAGAATATCTCAGCAGGAGTTTATCCGGAGAATCCCAGAAGGAGTTTCCACTGTTTGAACCTCCCAACAGGAACTGTTCGTTTGGCTGAGCCGCCCCTTGGACTCTCATTGTCTCCAGTCGCCGTTTCTCCTTCAGCCCTCCCTTTGGCTTTCCCTCTTTTGTCTCTCCTTCCCTCCCGCCTCTCAACAACAGCCCTTCCTTCCGCCTCTCAACAACTCTGGCATTTCTTCCGCCTTTTGATAACTGACCCTTTTTCGCCTTTCCTCAACTCTCCTTCTCTCCCTTCCGCCTTTCATTACCAGTCCTTCCTCCTTTCCTCTCCCTTTTTTTCTCTCTCTTTCCTCTCCCTTTTTTCCTTCCTCCCTCCCTCTCACAATGAAGGCCGCCCGAGCAAACCTCCACCTGAACCTGTCGTTCCCGTCGTGGAAGACGAAAACGGAAAAATCCCCGCCGGCCGACAAATCCGCCCCGCCGGCCCGCATGAGCCCGATGGCCCCGATGGCCCCAATCACCCCAGTGGGACAGAAAGTATACACCCCCGGGTACGATAAACCCACCCCGCTGCCGCTGACCCCGCGCGAAGACGGCTGTTGCCCGGACGACGACGACGTGCCGTACCAGGAGCTGTCACGTGTGCCCAGCCAGTCGTGCAGCATCAGCAGCTCCATTGCCTCTTCTGTCGACGGAGCGGATAATTCCTATTCCGTGCCCAACATCACATTCTCGGCCGATTTCGACCAGCTGCTCCTCAACACATATAACGATTACGTCAGCAACCCGCAGGTGACGCCGTTTTCGGGCCGGTTCCCGCCTTCCGGCATTGTCGGCAAAGTGGCCAAACAGGCGCTGAAAAAAGCAAGAAAACAAGGCGTGCTTTTGGAACAGAGCACACCGGGCACAGAATCGGCGTACACTCTGAGCAAATGCACGTCCACAGTTATCCTCACGCTGGTGCGCAAACGGCTGCTGGAACTGTGCCAGCAGGAGGTAGACGCGTCGGCGGCAACTCCGCCGCCGCAGCTGTTCCGTCCCGCGTACCAGCCGCTCCGGTCGCGGGCCGACAGTTCCGACTCGCTGCGGGCCGGACGGAGCCGGCCGGCGCCGGCGCCGGAGCCGCCGCAGCCGCCGTTTCTGAGCCAGCGGAAGCCGTCGTGGCTGCATGTCGGCACGCTGCCGAGCCAGACCCCCGGGGGTCTGGGCGTGCCGTCGCGGTTTTCGTCGGCAGACTCTCTGATTGAGGGTCTGGCGCCGATCAAGCAGACGGTGAAGTACACAAACGCGGCTGCGGCACCCGAGGAGGTTGCGGAGCTGGCGTCTCCGTTTGATGTCGGCGGGTCTCCGAACTGCGGGGTAGGCGGGGTAGGGAGCGAGGTGATTGCCACGCGGCTGCACAAAGTGTCGATATCCGAAAAGGACGACTACGAAACGCTGTTCAATGTGACGTCGGAACGGAAGCGGGAGTCTCTGCGGCTGAAACGGAACGGCGGGCTGATGCAGTAAATATGGGTATTGGTCTGCTGTTTTATGGTTTGACGGTTTGACGGAATGCCGCTGTATGATGGGCCTCCCTGGGACTTTGGGAGTATGGAGTCATTAATGTAATACTATAGCTGTACAGTAGTCGATAAATGTATTATTTGCAAGCTGGAGAATGGGTGATGTTACTGTAGGTGGGGAGGGAATGGAGGCAGGAGGGGTGGGCAGGTGGGGGGTAAGTCGGGTTAGCTTGGCTTGTTGTCGGGATTGAATCAGTTATGTATTCATGATTGATATATGAGAAGTCAGAATTGAAGAAGAGGTAGCTGAAGAAATGACAGAAGTGCAACGCAGGAGTACAGTAAAGACAGACAGTTTAGTTGATTTTGGGATGATGAATTTGGAGAGTGTGGAGGGTGAGCAGTTGGTCTTTTAGAATCCAAACATTCAATTCAGCATTCAATCACATCTGCGTTCAATGCTTCAAAGTTTCAATTCCTCACTACTCAAGGATGACCTATTCATAGTCTATCTGAAGCTTTTTTCATGATTGATACATGGTTGTTGTTTTTCGTATCTTACTTGTAGTTCGTTCTTGATATATTCAGGTTTCACTCAAGATAGCATTGAATCCTGTTCAATTTTTATCCAAGTATCATCTTATCCTTCACCCGTGTTTCCTTCAAGTACTCCTTATGTTGTATTCACTTCATCTCGCGCACTATTCAATATTCGATAAACGGTCGATAGGGGCAGTACTCAGTCAAAGAAATGCACAAGAGTGTAAGCTGAAGTATCAACCTTGTGCTTCTACCGTGTATATACAATCCTCATTTAATTCTACGTCACTTCCAGTAGATGATGATAAGTTTATCTTATTCATTAGTCTCCTAACAACCGGCATTCCAGCCTCCGCTGCCCTCCGCTGCCCTCCGCTGCCTCGGCTATCCTCAGTTCCGTCCTCATTGCAGCTCCCCTAATCATATTATGTACAGGATTGTAACCAGATGTCACCAGTAGAAAGCCTAAGATGCCACTTCCATTCTTGGTGTATTGCCCTTCCCCACTTTCCTCTCTCCTTCCTTTCCTTTTTCCTCTCCCTCCTCTTTCCTCGCCCTCCTCTTTCCTCTCCCTCCTTCCCCTCCCCTCTCTAAACAACAACTTTGCGGGCCGGGATCACCACTTTGCGTTCCTGCAGCGGTGTTCTGTGCGGGTTGGGTTTGGGCCACAGAGGGTCGAGAATGCCAGCCTTTTTGAACAGCCGCGTCACCACCGGCGTCGGCTGGGCCCCTACGCCAATCCAGTATTTGGCCTTTTCAAAATCCAGCTTCACCTCCTTCACAGGCACTTCCCCCTTCTGGATTTCCTCTGGAGTGAGCCGGCTGGGGATGGGGTCGTAGGTGCCCAGCACCTCAATCGGCTGGCGGTCTCTTGCTTTTCTGGGTAGGTGTGTTAGTAAGGGGTGTTGATGAATAATAGGATTTTAGCAGTGTGAGATTGGGATATAAGGAGAGAAGTTTTGGCAGAAGGATTTCAGTAAGAGTTGAGAAACTCCCACGATAAGCGTAATAGCATGTCTATAGGCCAATTCAGATTATCTCATAGCATGCCGCATAGCCTCCGCACAGCTTTCATGGAGCCTCCACAATAGATGAAGAAAACCTCCTCCAAAACCGTCCATTAATCACACCAATCTCCCCTTTCAATCTCAACTCACCTCGCCTGAGTAACCACAATGTTGTATATCGGAGAGAACTTGCGCCCGAACCGCGACAGTCTGATCCGCACAAGTCCCTTCATTGTGTATTTGTATGCCAGTCACCAACGTCACGCAAAATAACAGCGACACTCTCCACAGATTCCTTTAATTCCTTTGCAGTCTTTTACTGCCTTTTTTGTCCAGATCATCCTCCCAATTCTACATTCTTTCTCCTCATTCCCTCCTCATTTCTTCCTCTTCATCTCAGCTCCTTCCGCTCACACTGAAAATTTCCCTACTTCCCCAACAAACACCCGCACACCAGCCTCACTTTCTTGCTTACGTCATACAGAATAACCTCTCCCCACATGCACCCTCCTGCATCCTCCTGCACCCTCCTGCACACTCTGCATCCGCCCGCAGCCAGGCCTAATAAAAATTTTTATACTGTATGGGAAGCAAATCAAAACAGTACATCATCCTAACCGCTCAACTCTTCTTCCCACACTTTCCTAACCTCCCCCCGACAACACGAATCTCCTCCGTCACAATCCCCCTTTTACCCCCAAACCCCTCCAACACTCATCCCCACCATGTCGGAGCCCAAAGCGGAGCCCAAAGCCTCCGAGCTGAACGAAAAGCTCTCCCAGGTGAGGCTCCATGCCTCCTCAGGCCTGGCGAACCAGCGGCAGCTCGCCGTCGTGCTGAGCTCCGTGGAAGACAACCTGGACGAACAGAACTCGCCGAAAACCCCCGCCGCCTACTTCGTCTCCTTCCTGGCCCTCCTGGACGAAAACTTCCGCGAAGACGAAGTGGTGAACCCGGAACTGGCAACGGCCACTGCCTATTTCCTCGATCTCGTGTTCCCTTACACTCCTGTGTCGCTGCTGCGGTCCAAATTCTCGCAGATTCTAGCAAAACTGGCCCCGGCCATTTCCCACAAGGACTCGCAGGCCCCGCTGGTCCGCAGCTCGATAGGCGCCCTGCAGTCGCTGCTGATTGCTCAGGACACGGCGGCATGGAATACGGCGGCCTCGGAAATCTCGCCCCGACGGGCGGTAATGGGCCTGCTGGAGCTGGCGCTGGACCCGCGGCCCAAAGTGCGGAAGCGGGCCCAGGAGGCGATTTCGGAAGTGCTGCGAAACATCCCTGCCGGCCCGAGCTCGGAACATCCGGCTGCGGCTATGTGTGCCGAGACGTGCCTAAGGCTGCTGCATTCTCTGCTGAACCAGGGCGCGCGGAGCAAAAAACAGGAAAACAAGACGAAGAACACAATCCACTGTCTGCAGCTGATCACCGCCATTGCCAGCGTCAACGGCTGGCCGTCCGCGCTTATTGATAAGCTGTTTAACCTGCTGCTGCGTATAGCGAAAACAACGGACCATTTTCTTATTTCGGCAAGTTTCAATGCCTTTGAGGGTCTGTTCCGCTCCATGTCCGACGAGGTCGATATGGACAAACTGGACAAAGCGGCTGAGGTGATTTACACTCTGCAGCCGGCATTGAACGACAGTCATTTGGCTGCCGCGTGGCTGGCGATTGTGGCGCAGATCGGCCAGGCGTACAATGCGATCGGCCCGCTGGTGGGGCTGCGGAAGCTGCCGGAGCTGTTCGGCAAGGTTATTCTGTTCTTCCGCTCCGAGAACAAAAACATCTATGAGTCTGCCGCCCAGTGTCTCATAGCCCTCATCTCCACAAACATATCCGACGAGCTGCTCCTCTTGCCGAGCTCGGAAGCGGAAGGGTCTCCCGTATCTCCCGAGGACTTCCGAACTGTGGACCAGACCCTCGGCGATCTGGCCGCCCGCATCGGCCTCCTGCTGCACGTGGACTACACCTACTGCCTCAGTCACGTGCTGGACGTTATTGCCGCTTTCGTCACCAAACTCCGCTTCCGCGCCGACCCGCACGCGCGCCCGCTGGTGGAAGCCGTCGGACAGCTCCGTTCCGACGAGTCGTTTGAGCTGCGGGAGGACGCCGACCGCGTGTTGGGTGCCGCCATTGCCGCCCTCGGCCCGGAGGCGGTGGTACAAATGCTGCCGCTGAATCTGGAAAAACAGTCGGCAAAACACCCCGGCCGCGCCTGGCTGCTGCCGCTGCTGCGGGACCACATTCAGTGCGCAAACCTGGGCCATTTTGTGTCGTACTTCATGCCGCTGGCCGCAAAGCTCGGCAGCCACATATCCGACAAAGCCGACGAGTCCCTCCACACAAAAATATACCAGACCCTCGTGGACCAGATATGGGCCCTGCTGCCCAAATACTGCGACCTGCCGCTGGACCTCCCCTCGGCATTCACCCAGGCATTTGCCGAGGGTCTGGCCGACGTTCTGTACACAAAAGTGGGCCTGCGGCCCGTTGTGTGCCAGGCGCTCAAACTGCTGGTGGAAAGCAACGTTGCGTATGCGGAAGGAGCGGCTCGGGAGGACGTGCTGCTGCAGCAGCGGTTCCCGCAGGAAAAGGCGGCGGAAAATGTACGGTATTTGGCCGGCTTTGCGTCCAATATGCTGGCTGTGCTGTTCAATGTGTACAGCCAGACCCTCCCGGAGTTCCGCGGGTACATTTTAGAGCCGATAAATGCGTTTTTGTCCATTTCGTCGGCTGCCGATCTGCAGGCGACGTTCGACCGCATCTGCCGGCTGCTCAATTCGGCATTGGAGGAGGAACAGGCGGACAAAAGCGGAAGCGGAAGCGGAAAGGACAAAAGCGGAAGCGGAAGCGGGAGCGGGAGCGGGTCACAAATGTCAGTCACGCTGATGGACTTAGTGGTAGTCGTGACTGTGTACCTGCCACCGGAAGCCCACAACACGCTGTTTGCCATATTTACAAAAACAGTGCGGTCGCCGAACGGGCTGACACAGAAACGCGCCTACCGCATTGTCTCCCGTCTGATGGACAGCCCCGCGGGGGCCGCATCGGTCTCGGCACATTTGCCCGATTTGGAACAGCTGCTGCTGGACGCGGCCCCGCACGTGCTGGCGGCGTCGCGGGCCGCCCGGCTCAACACGATTTTGCGCATTGTGGAAGTTCTCCCGACTTCGGATTTGTACTTCATCCCGGCCGTACTTCCCGAAACGATCATATGCACAAAAGACGTGAACGAGAAGTCGCGTTCGGCCGCGTTTGCGCTGCTGGTTGCCATGGCACGCCGTATGGCACAAGGCGGAGTGGTACAAAACTCCCGCGTGCCGGGAATTGCCCCGGAAACACCCGATTCGGAAGCGTCGCTGGAAGAGTTCCTCACCATGGTAAGTGCCGGCTTGGTGGGCGAGCCCCACATGCAGAGCGCCACCATTATTGCCCTTTCCAGAGTCATTTTTGAGTTCCGAGCCGACATCAAACCCGAAACTTTAAAAGAAGTGTGCCAAACGGTGGAGCTGTTCCTGACGTCTAATAACCGGGAGATTGTGAAATCTACTCTGGGTTTTGTGAAAATTGCCGCCGTGAGTTTGCCGCCGGAGATTGTGCAACAAGACATGAAGCCGCTGCTGGAGAATCTGCTTGTGTGGTCGCACGAGCACAAAGGCCACTTCAAGGCCAAAGTGAAACACATAATCGAGCGGCTCGTCCGCCGGTTCGGATATGAGACGGTGGAGGCGAATTTCCCTGCCGAGGACCGCCGGCTGCTGACGAACATCCGCAAGACCAAAGAGCGGCAGAAGCGGCGGAAGGACGCGGAGCCGGGAGCCGAGGCGGAAGGCGGGGTAGGCGGGGTAAGCGGGGCCAAAGACGGCAAACGGAAGTTCGCCTCGGCTTACGAACAGGCTTTGTACGGCGAATCGTCGGACGAGGAAGACGCCGAGGAGGACGCAGCCGAAATGTATGCCGAGCGGCGCGCCAAAACCGGGAAAAACCGGGCCAGCACATACATTATTGAGAACCAGGACGAGCCGCTTAACTTACTAGACAAGCGGTCGCTGGCACATCTCTCGTCGTCCCGGCCGGCAAATTCCGAGCGGGAAAAGAAGCTGGCGTCCCAATTCCAGACCCAGGACGGCAAGTTTGTGTTTGACGACGAGGAGCCGGAAGATCCGTATGCACAAAGTGAAGACGCGCTGAGCGCGTATGTGCAGGCGGTCAAATCGGGTCCCGTGCGGGGCCAGCGGGGCCGGCTGAAGTACCAGCGGGGCCGCAGAGCCGCGCGGGATGATGAGGAGGACGACGGAGACGACGGAGCGGACGGAGCGGAGGTTCGGCGGGCCGAGGCGGGTGGCGGCCGGAAGCCGTTCAACCGACGGAACAACCGGGGGAATCTGGCGGGTGTGAAGAAGGGTCAATATGCAGTGAACAAGACGAGATTCAAGGCGCGCAAGAAGTTGTGAGGGAAGGAAGGAGAGATTAAGGATGGTAGGAGGGGTTAAATTTGTGGTATGGGAGGTGAAGTATATATGGAATGAAAGGAGTTGTAAGGGCGCAGTTAAGGCCCAATCAAGTGAGAGAGCGATTGAGACAGTAATTGTAGGCTGAGGGAAAGGAAAGATGGGGGAAAGTAAAAAGGAGGGATGAGATGATGGGATGATGGAGATGTATTGGTAGTATGGGAAGGATGATTGGTGAAAAGATGTGGAGGTGTGGTGATGGGTAGATGTGTGGGGAGTGTGGGGAGTTTAGTGAGGATTGAGGACTGAGGACTGAGAATTGAGAATTGAGGATCGAGGAACTGGGAGGTGAAAGGAGAATGCGGTAAGATGAGGTTAGAGGGGGTGTTGGTTTTGATGAGAGCTGGATGTGGGGAGTGATTGGAAGGGGTATTTTTTTATTTTGATCAGTTACTCTGGTGCTGTAAAAGACATCCTACCGCTTCGCACCAAGGGTTTCTTTCACTCACCTCAAGATCCCATCAGCGTATTCATTCTCTTTGCCACATCTTTCTGCACAGTCTTTACAATTCTGTAGGGAGTCTTTATGGTTTAACAGATAGAGAGAGGAGTGAGGGGGGAATAGAATCTGGAATAAGAGGAGGGTATACATACTGGGAATAGAAGTAGTTGTAGATGTGAAGATAGTATTATGAGGAGAAGTAGGGATAGTTGTAGGAAAAGAGGTATTAACTTGAGGAGTAGATGTGAAAGTATTAATTTGAATAGTAGATTTGGGAAGCGTATCATGGGAGAGTTACTCAAAGTCGTTTTCCTCGGGTTTTTCTATGTTCTCCGAATAGCCTGCCAAAGTGATTTTCAGACCCTTTTCAGTTTGAGGTAAGGCATTACCTCTTCTCAAAACCACGCACCCTTCTCTTTGCAAATACTCCGTCATAAGTGACTGCCGAAAGGCAGAGATGTGTGAATTGAGATAGTATGCAGAATGAATTGAAAAGTGATGATCATTATGAGTAAGGTAATGATGAGATGAGATAAAGTGGAGAGACTTGATGAGAGGAGTAAAAGAAGTGCGCAGTACGAAACGTACAGCTCAGGTATAACAAAGAGATAGAAGCAAAGGTGGATTGCAGTGTAGAATTAGGCAAGCTGCGGATCAACACCAATCGCACCAATGAAAAGACCCGAAAGTGTGAGCTAACGAAAAGTCCTCAAAAGCAGACAGCCGTTACATTCCAGAAAGTTCAGGCAGACATGATTATTCAAGCAATTGCCACTCATCTCTCAAATAGTCATATGCAAAATCAACTGAGATTTTCTGAAGTCTGCTTGCTGCAGTATAGTACATGGTTTCCGTTCTGTAGCCGAGCGGGAGTATAGTCTGCTGGTTGCAGCGTCCTTAGCTCGAGTTTCATACGCTGGTTGTCCCATCGCCAGTTCATTCGTTCCGCTGTGTTCCGAAGCGTTACAAGGCGTTGAAAGGTGTTTTGTTCCGACGGTCCTTCCGATGTGTTCCGATCTATTCCGAGTTGTTGCAATGGTTCTTGCGGGCTCCGCTTTCAAGATTGAGCCGTCCGGTTCCGAACCGTTTCGATCCTTCACTCAGCTCCCGAGCCATAACAGGCACTCTAACCTGCTTTGGAGCTTGCGTTTGTGATCTTTTCTCCTTCTCACTGCGGCGTCTCCTCCTTCCGCGCCATCTCACTCTGCTGCCGGCTCCTTCTGCCGTATCGGCACTGGCGGCTCCAGCTCCGGCGGCCCGCCCACCGGCACCGGATCCGACGGCTCCGGAATCTCACTCAGAACCGTGCCGCGGAACTTGTCGCTTATCTTCGTCCCCTTGGACGCTTTCTTCATTAGGTATATCAGCCAGTCCACATTCTGCTGCTTAATCTGTACATCTCCGTTCTCGTCTACCGTGCCGCGGATGCTCAGCATACGGCCCATTTCGTCTCCCTGCTGCAGGATATCCGCTTTGGAATCTGTCATGTGATCTTCCGGCCAGTCGGATTTGACTTGCGGCGTGCCGTTGGCATGGAAATCCTGTGTTGTGTCCATCGGATGTGCCGTCTCGGCTTTCACTTTTGCCGAACCGCCGGCCGCTTTCCCGCCGGCTTCCGCCTCGGCATCGGCATCCGTTTCGTCCACGTCTATGGATATCCGCGAGATCTTGCGGGCCTCTTCCGACAGGTCCTTCGTACACCAGTCTATAAACCTCTTCATGCCCAGCGGCACTTCGTCCTCTTCGCCCGGCAAAGGGTACTTTTTGTACGGTTTCACCATCCCCAGTTCTTCCAGTGCCAGCACAATGTCCTGCGGCGCCAGCCCGTGTCTGCCAGACGCATTGGCCAGCCGCTGGGTTGTTTCCACTAAAAGGCCGAGATGCCGAATGTATATGTCTGTTACTGTGTCCAACACAGAGGGGCTGGACCTGTCAATGCCGCATGTTTTCAGGAGCTGAAATTGTTAGAAGGGTGTTTTAGTGTTTTAATCAGAAAATCCCAAAAAGGGGAATGTTTGTTTGAGCGGAACTTCACTTACCTGAGCCATTGAGATCCGCAGCAGGGCAAAGTAGAAATCGGTGCTCATATTGTGTGTGGAAGGTGTTGATGGAGTTGAGGGGATGCAGAGTGGTGAGTATGTCTTGCCTATAGTGCTGTAGAAAATCTGAGGGTATCCGGCAAAAGCCAGCCTGCGTCTAAATGTAGTTCAGCCACTTTTCGTACTTCTACTTCTGCTGCTCCTTGTAATTGTCAATATCGAGTATTTCCCTCCCTGCGTTGGGAACATCCCGTCTATAAGTCCTTCCTTGTCGCGCGAGCCTCGGCTGTTGTAGCCTCTGTATGTACAGCACTGTTAAACGTCCCTTTGCTCAATATGATCACCAAACTGAAAATTTATCTTCAATTTCCATCAATACTATCTCACATTCCTCTGTTTTCCCTCTGAACTCCAACCTGTTTTCCTCTCATGTGATAAATGTGGAGCGGGTCGGCACCTTTTAGATTACGTCATCATAAAATATTGAGGCACAGCTACACCCGTACACGTCTAGAGCAGTTACAGTCTCGCGACTCCCCGTCACAGCTGTGGACACGTGACATGGGCAGCTCCCTGGCGTTTGCGCTCCCAGCCGGCTCCGCTTGTGGCTCCTGGAGCCGAGACGTGTCTGTGACCAGCAATGGCAGGTTGGATGGAATCAATGAAAAGATGTAAACATCGCGATAAAAGGGCTCTTATTGGAGTAGCAGAAGAGCAGTTGTTGATATTACAGTTTAATCATTGGTCCTGAATGTATCTAGCGGTTGTGAGCCCTACCACGAGCGCGGATAACAGATGAGCTGATGCAAGTTGAAGCTGGGAACACTGTGATCTGACACTTAGGAGGTACCTGAAAGGCTGGATTTGAAGACGAAAACGGCGTGGGCAAGCATTGATACAACTGAAAACCAAAGATGGGATTGAATTTGTCTCTGTACACAGTGCAAGCACTGTTGATACTGGATAACGAGGGCAAGAGGATTCTAGCCAAATACTACCATCCTCCTCACAATGCTGGGGCAGCGACGGATGTATTCCCTGAAGTGGTGCCGCAGTTTGCACATGTGAAGACTCAGAAGCAGTTTGAGAAGGGTCTGTTTGAAAAAACCCGGAAGCAGAACCAGGACGTGACGATATACGACAACCACATTGTGGTGTACAAGGAGGTGGGCGACATTATCATCTACATTGTCGGAGCTATAAACGAGAACGAGGCTATGCTGTACCAGGTGCTTTTGGGATTCAGAGACGCGCTGCAGATTGTGCTGCGACACTCTGTCGACAAGCGGACAGTTTTGGAGAATTTTGACCAGGTGTCGCTGGTGGTGGACGAGACTATTGACGATGGCATAATAATGGAGACGGATGCTCCGGTGATTGCATCTCGTATTTCGGAGATGCCGCAGAACGAGCCCAGTATCAAGAATATCGATTTGAGCGAGAAGGGACTGAAAACCGCCTTTCAGTTCGCTCGCGAGACATTCTCTACTCTTAAGCAGGGATTGTGATGATGTCAGTATGAATCCCGGTGGAATGTGTATATGGGTGTGCGAGCAATTCAATGATAAATCTGCAGGGTCGATTTACACTCCAATTACGATAGCAGGGCAGCACCTCCAAGCGAGGCCTCTGGTAAACAAATCTCCTTTAGTCAATCCTAAGCGAACAGTAGTAGTGGGTCTGTACAGTGGGTAAATGTGAGTCTTTTGATTGAATTATCTATACAGTCGTGCCGGAAATGACATACTCACTCTGCTTCATCCTCCGTATCAGTGTCCAAATCAGAAAACCGGTCTTCATATCCACTATCCTCCAGTGCTGCATCCCCTTTCATGGCATTGAGAGCGCCAGCAATGCTGTCCTGCTCAAGCTCGGGAATCTCATACACATCTTCTTCCGTCTCATCCGCCTCGGGCTCGACAATATTCATCTCCACCGGCACTGACGTGTCACAGCCAAAGTATGACGTGCAGATCAGGTCGACCCGGAAATGACACGTGCCGGCTTCCGGCGTCAAAGCAGAAATCGGCACTTTGAATGTGCCGACAACCACATGCTCTCCATCAAACTTCTCCTTTGACAGCTGCAGATTAGACAGATCCAGGTTTCTTATCACCGCTGGAATGTCGAAAATGCGGTTGTCCTTCTGCAAAATCAGCAGTGCAACCCACGACAGCCTCCGCGGGTCGGGAAAATACGGCGCAACGACATGCGGCAGCAAGGGCTGCGACGACACTTCCTTGAACGGATCCAAAAGACTCTCCTCCGTCTCCTCCACAGACAGTAACTTGGACTCTGGAATGTCCGTCGGAGGTCTGATATGCGGCGGATGGATTAGCACTTTCAGCACAATATGCGCCACCGATTGGGGCGGAATGATCTCTTCTCCCACTACTTTCGGATACGCTTTCAGCACTGTCAGTTTCGGGATCATTTTGCCTACTGACAACGCAGCAGCTAAGTTCACCTCATCAGAGATACCCAGGCTTTCCTTGTAGTCCACAGTGGAGTTGAGGAATTTGCCCAAGTTGGTAAATCCGGCTTTCTTCACCGCCTCCAATTGGGAGCCCGGCAGCTGCAAAATGGGCCCGTATTTGGCCTCCTCAAACGGAACCGCATGCAGAATGAACTTCTCCGTCTCGGCTATAGTCGTGGCGATTTCAGTATGCCGGAAGGCACATACAATCTCCAGCAGAGCCTCCAGCAGCTCAGGGGCTTTCGCCACAACTCTCAGTTTGTTCAGCTCCTCGTTCGGGCTCAGCAGCTTGCGATGCAAATGAGCCACGAAAAGCTCCTTAATCTCGGCCGCGCTCTTTTCCGGCAGCATCTGCTTGTATTCCGTCGATTCGCTCAGCCAGTCCAAAATCCGATCGTGCGTGATGACATTTATATGCACCTCGTTGATGACCTTCTCGACAAACAAAGAAGCCGTTTCAGTGTGGATGCCCCGTTTGGTATAGGAATTAGACATATTCCACCACCGCGCCACCAGAACCGGCAGTACTCCCGCCAGCAGCAAAACATACACCAAAACAACCACCGGTGACGCCTTGCCTTCAATGAGCCATTTCGGGATTGCCACACCGAGGGAAACGGCCTGCGGGCCGTCGGGATGGCCGTATTTGAGGAAATTCTCCCGCGTCACTTCGTCCGTGAGCGCTTTATATGCCTTGTTGATCAGCACAAACGTCTCCTCCATTGCCGCCCGCGTCTTTTCGTCTACATTTTGGATTTTGTCTGGGTGGTAGATCAGCGACAGCTTCCTGTACACGCTTTTGATCTCCTTTTCGCTGGCAAAGCGGGACACATTGAGGATTTCATACGGGTCAAACGCGTTTGTGCTGGTGCCGGTGGCGATGGTCTGGATGAAAAGCGCCAGGCCAATGATCACCAGCCATCCCACCACAATCACCCAGAAGCGCTTGTGCTGGTATATTTTCCGCTTGCTCTTCCATTTGTATTCTTGGATTGCCTTCGCGTTTGGCGGCCGGTACACGTTTCGGACCGCCAGAGCATCGTCGATTGTTTGCCCGGGTTCTGGAGAGATGTTAGTTGTTGTCAAATGCTTTTGCTAATATGTCAATGGTCTTTAGGATCTGGCCACTTCCTTCCTGTGTCAACCATCCCTCATTATGACAGCCTTTCACCTTCTTTCAGCCATTCCTCCTCAACCATCTCATCCCCTCAGAACGCCGCACATCCGACATACCCTCTTTCCGCCACAGAGACGCCGCAGTTGAGATCGTCACTGGCACAATCACCATCGACGTCACCGTCAGGGCGAAGTACGGCCATATCTCCGACTTTTCATCGTATGTGTACTCCATTGTAGACTCCTGCTATGTCTGTCAACCGCTCCTCCCGTACTGCCTGTGCCCGCGATATCACGTGTATCGCCAGTCGTCGCAAAAAGCACTGGTAGTAGCAGCACCACAGAATTCAATCACACTAACCGTCAATTCGGCAACACCCTTAACATCGCATACTCTCATAATCTACTGCTTCTTTTCGCCTTTTCCTCTCTTTCCCTGCCATTTCCCTCCGCTCTCCGTTGACACGTATGGGGAATGCTGAGTGCGAGAGGAGACGTGAGGTGTATACAGGCTGTACTGATTTCTACACCCAAAGTAATTCTCAGCACTATCTGCTTGCCCCGAAACCCTCGGGGGACCCGGCAGGCAGGAAAATTTTCCAGCGGGGGGCCAAGAAGCTCTTTCGTATGGGGGAAAAGAGGGAAGGAAATATGTGAAGAAATAACTGCGATGGCGGAATCACGCAGAGTCCCGCCTTTACTCACTACCGGAGACACAACAAACCACCTGCTTTGGCCAGCAGATAACCCGCACCCAGCATCGCCTCCAGTTGTTTGAGGTTGACGCGCCTCCCAGGTTTGCATCCCACATATTCCGGGCGTAAACGGGTAGAGAAGCCCCATAATCAACTCCGAAGCCCCAAAAGCGCCATCACGCGGCCCAGACGCTTAACACAGCGGATGCAAACTCACAATGAGCTACCGCGGCCGAGGATTCTATAACAGCAGCTCCAGCGCCGGCAGCCGGAGCGACGGGCCCTCCCGCGGAGGCAACGATCTGTTCTCCCGCATTGGCGTCAACAACAACTCCGGCGGCTCGGCAGCCAGCAACGGCAGCCCGGGGTTCGGCCGGCCGGGGAACAACAACAACAACAGCAACAACAGCAACAACACTACTGTGGAGATCCGCGGCTGGCAGGGCGGCTCACGTGAGGATCTCGTCTCCTTCATCAGCCGGAAATGCGGAGTAGTGATTCACGATCTCAACCAGATCGACAATGAGATTCTGACGGCCAAAGTGCGGGCCGACAAGGCCAAAGTGGTGGAGCGGCTCAGCGGCATCCGCTTTGCCGGCAACGTGCTCCGCATTTCCGTCACCTCCGGCCCCGTGGCAGCAAACTCGTCTCTGGAGCAGACGGTGTCTATTCTCAAGCAGTTTTTCCACAGCCGGTACCGTCCGCAGGAGCGGATGCTGGATCTCACGGCCATCCAGCATGACCAGTTTCTTGCCTCGCACGGCCTGTTCGCCTCTGCCAGCACCAGCTCGAAAATGTTCCCTGCTTTAATGAAAATCGCCGCTACAGAGAAAAACTGTCCTGTGGATACAGTGAATCTGGCGTCCAATGGGCTGACGGACATTTCCACCGTCACGTCGCTGGCCCAGACGTATCCGAACCTGCTGAATCTGTCGCTGATGGACAACAAAATCGCCAAACTGCGGTCGCTGGACCTATGGCGCCACAAGTTCCGCAACCTGCGGCAGCTCATTCTGTCGATGAACCCTGTAGTGCAGGAGCCCAACTACAAATCGGAAATCATGAAGATGTTCCCCCGGCTGGTGATGCTGGACGGAGAACCGGTGCGGAGCGAGGAGGAGCTGCAGAAGGCACTGACGTTCCCGCTGCTGGCCAAGGATATGTTTTTTCAAGACGAGGAGATCCAGTCCATGGCTACAAACTTCCTGGCCAACTATTTCCAGTTTTTCGACAACAACCGGCAGGATCTGCTGCAGCTGTACAACGAGCAGTCGCAGTTTTCTTTGTCGATCGACTCTGTGGCCCCGCACGAGCCGCTGGCCGAGCTGGCGGCAACTACTCCGGGGACCTCCTCGGCGTCCCAGTCGTTTTCCCTCATGCTGCCGCTGTCCCGCAACCTGCTGAAGATCACCTCCGCGTCGGGCCGAGCCTCCAAGCTGGCGCAGGGCCCGCAGGCGGTGGCGCAGCTGTTTGGCAAGCTCCCTTCCACAACCCACGAGCTTGTCGCGCATCCGGAGCTGTTTGCCATTGAGGCCTGGCGGCTCGATCCGCTGGGGGCGGTGATGATTAGCGTGCATGGTGAGTTTCTGGAGAAGCGGGAGTCGCAGGCTCCGAGCGGCCCGCGGCATTCGCGGTATAATAAGAGCCAGAACGAGAATATGCCGGTGAAGCGGTCGCTGGACCGGACGTTTATGGTTGTGCCGAACGCCAACGGGAGTATTCTGGTGCTGTCGGACATTCTGGTGGTGCGGCCGTATGCTGGTGTGCGGGCCTGGTCGCGGGCAGCTGCGGGAAATGCGGGGAATGGGGGCAACGGGCCGGCAGTTCCCGGGGCTCCCGGGGCTTTGGGGGCTCCGGGCGCGGTAGGGATGGCTCCCGCTTCTGTGCCTGGCCCGGGGATTCCCGAAGCTGCCGCCTCGGCATCTCCGACGCCTGTTCCCGTTCCGGGAAGTAAAGTGAGTCACGAGGTTATAGCGATGCAGCTGGAGTCGCTGCGGAAGGCGTATCCCAATGTGCCGTTCAACGATGTGCAGATGAATGTGATTGGCCAGCTGATAGCTGCCACGGGGATGAATGCCGACTTTGCCAATATGTGTGCCAGTCAAAACAACTACAATTTTGACCAATCGCTGATGGCTTTCAACAGCCTGAACTCCACAGGGGCCATTCCGGCCAATGCGTTTATAGTGTGAGAAGACCTATCAGAGGGTGAGGTTCGAATGCATATATTTCGGAGATGTTTTCCGTCTCCAGGCTCTGTATGTAATGTGTGAGTTGTAATGACAGAAAGTGGGGATGGAGGTTTCAGTGAATGAAACGTAAGGATATGGAATCAGGGTAGTTATATGTGATGGCGCCAAAAATACTGAGGCTTTTTATACGATGGGTTGTTGATAGCAGAGGATAAGGTAGTATGTTGCATCCTCTATGGCTCTCCCCGACCCTCCCCAGCCCTCCCTAAGTCTCTACAGTAAACAAACAAATAGCAATCCAATCATTCACTTTACAACCAGCTCAAGCTACTATCTATAGCCGAGCAAAACTATCTATAACTCCGACCATCATCAAATGCCACGTTCAGAGCAGCTTTGCTAATAGGACTGTTTCACCAATGTGACCCAACCCGCACAGACTGAAAAGTGACGTGCATTACCAGCTCCAAACAATCACCAGACTTCAATCATAACCTCCTACAGCTAATCCTCTGTAAGCAATCTCCCTTATATCTCAAACGCTTTTCTCAGCCTGGGAAAGAGTGCTGTTGCCTTGGCTGTCGCTGTCGCTCGCCGGCTCAGGTTTCTTCTGATAAGCAGCATAACCCCATCTGCTCAAGGCTCTGAGCTGCGGGCCGTACCGCTCAAATAGCCAGGGAACAGGCATCATGGCAACAGCAATGAATCCAAACAGAGACGTGGCCCAGTCAATACCCAAACGGTCGTACATCTGAACAATAAACAACGGGAACACACAGGCCAACAGATATCTGGCCAGATTGTTTGCGGCCACAGCAGAAGCTGTGCATAGGGGAGGATATGAGTAGACAAAGTAGCTCATAGTGGAGAAAAAGATGAGAATCATGCTGTACCCAAAAGGAGCTCCTGCAATTGTGGGGCAAATCCAGTGAACGGAGGATCTGGAAGCCCATCCGAACCAAAACAGAGACGCAGGGAGCACAACAGCTCCGATCTTTGCCGGCAACAGCACCGTCTCCGGGGTATTGGGGATCAGCTTCCCGTTCTCATCGCGCTTGCCTCGAGTGCCATCGGGGTTTTTCGGGAACCAGAAGGTTCTGTCCAAATAGACGTATGTTGCTCCTCCAGCGAAAAGACCGACTCCAATGCCCAGGAAAGGCAAACCGGCATTTCCTCCAGTGATACCGTAGACACCAGTGAAGACGATTGGGTAGGCCTCAAAGAAACCAAACAACACAGCAAAGATAAACGCAATGTACAGAGAGAAAACGGAGATGATGGGGTCCAGGAACAGCATCTTGATCGGCGTCAGCAGAGCCACAGAAAACACCATCTTGAAGAACTCCTTTTTGGTCATAATCATCTTCAGCTTGATGTTTCGCTTCTTGGCTCTCTTGCGCAGAATCACCGGTTTGTACGTCTCAGGGCAGTACACAATAAAAGGCACCAGCACGCCACAGAACATCAGCATGACCCACATAGTCCATCTCCAGCCCTTGTCGTGGGCCACATATCCTCCTACAATCGGGCCCAGCACAGGACCCATAAAAGTAGCCATGCAGAAACACGTCATAGCAATGCCCACCTCGTCCACAGCCCAGAGATCTGTGATGGTGCCGCCAGCAATGGCCATAGACGGCGATCCCAGAAGACCAGCAAAAAACCGCAGCACCAAAACACTTTCCATGTTCTGGGACAGGCCCACGCCCATAGTAAACAGCATATTCAGAGGCAAGGAAATCAAATACACAATTTTCCGTCCAAACAGCTCAGAGAGCGGGGCCCCTACCGCAGGCCCAAAAGCCAACCCCAGCAGATAGAAAGTCAGCCCGGACAGCACCAGCTCCTGCGACGCCCGGAAATCCTCCATCAGCTCCACAGTTCCCGAAACGTACAGCGAGGAGCCAAACGACACCACCAGACAGAGGAAGGCGGATGTCATAGAGATCAGCCATCTTTTCCAGTTCGGCCACACCATTGGGTTTTCCCGGTCGTCGGGCCCGTCCCAATCCAGCAGCCGCGGGTCCACTTCCTCTTCGTGCTGAGTGACAATCCGCTGCAGATCCTGCGACTCGTTGAAGTTCTGCGGGTACCGCGCGCTCACAGTGCGGATGAGCGTCAGGTCGCGTTCGTCCTGCTTGAACTTGTAGGACGCGCTGTCAATGAGAGACTGCACAATGCTGTTTGCATTGTCTTCTGTCACTGACCGCTGGATCTGCTGCCGGCTGCTGGTCGGCTGTGCCGCTTCGGCAAAATACTCCTCAATGGCTCCGCTGTTAGAACTGGCGGAGTCTCCCGAGTAAACCGAGGGAGTGTCACCTGACCGACGGGGCTCGGCCGCCGACTGGTTTGATGTGTTTGTATCTTCCGCGGACATGGCGGAGAGATCGTGGATTTCTGTGGATGTTTATGAGATGGCCAAGAGAGACGGAATGAAATGTGGTGATCGCTCAGATCAGGAGATCAACTGAACTGAACTCAGAGGGACTCAGAGCACAGACAGAAGCACGCTGTCGGTCTTTTCTACCAGCGCCTGTTCTTCCCTCGCCACTAAACCAATTAACAATAAGCCTCAATCTCCTCAATTACACACCAAAACAATGACCGCACACACAGAGACTGTATTCCTATCACGGCAGCTTCTACACTACTTCCGAAACACTGCAGGATACCTACTAACGCTTACAGTCAGCCTAACACTCATCAACACTGATCCACTTTTTCATTGCAAACCAACAGAAAGAAGAAAACATCCCAGCGGCGACAGTGCCATACGTCAAATGCTCGCTCGGCTCTCAACGCTCTCTGCTCTTAACATCCATTCCATCCTTCTTACCGACCGTTTATTAATCGCCGGCCTGAAGGCTTCTACACAGTAAAGTTTCGGTGCCGATGCAACTTTGCTGAAGGCGGATGGGGAAACGTGACTGTCTATCAAACACGTCTCGGAAGGAACCAGGTGACGGCAGTGTTGATACGAGGGGAGAGGGACGGAATCCGCCAGATTGCGGAGTAGAACAATGGTGAAACAATAGGTGAAATGGGGATTGGAGGGTTTGAGGGGTTACGTCAGAAGGTAGGCGAAGAAGGCGGAGAAGGAGGAACAATGCGGGAGAAGCTCGATTGTATGCATGAAGGAGTATGGAAGGTTGAGTTACGAGGCTCGGCAAGTACGAGGCTCGGGAAGTATGAGATGGAAGGCGGAGCTTCGGTAGTTGTTGGAGTGCCGCAGGCTATGCCGCAAGCTGTGGGGCGGCTTTCATGTGAAACTGTTCAAGGTGGAAGAGCCGTTTGAAGAGGTTTGAGATTTGACGTGATTTGAGCGATCGGAAGCGATTCGAGGCACTCGCTGAATCCGGCACAGCCAAGACGGGCAGCAGGGCGAAGCTGAGAGGGTTGGGGCATTGTTGTCGGCAACTGCAGGCTGCGGTTCGTAAAGACGTTTCTAGATACTTGCTGTCTTCTGCTGCTGAGTAGTAGTTTGTTGATCGGCTGCAGTGAATCAATCATATGAATGAATAATCAGAGGGACGAGCCGGGCGTTGCAGGTCTCAACCTAGAATAGAGTTTGCCGAGATGCCATACAAACTGGGTTTAGGTTTGCCCAACGCCGACCCTTGACGTACTAAGGAGTCAACAGATTACTGTGTTGAGATAAATGATCACATAATCTTTACCCTGTTGGGCGCTCCTCGGTTTGCTGGCCAAGACTGACAACCCGTAAACGAAGAGCCATCATCTGAGGGACTTTTGCAAGCGTGGAAAAGGGAAAGTGCATGTGATCGGCGAAGGATTTATTGTCGGTTTCTGCTGGAGATTTGACCGGGGATTGAATGAGGAACTCATTGTTGATGGTCTTGAGATCGCGTCTCTGAGGGTTGGTGGACTGCGTTTGGGCTGGTGAAAGTTATTTCGCAGTTGCCCTTACTGGGAGCATGATGACGGTAGCTGGTGCCCTAGCTGGTGGATCAGTAGCATGTGATGTGGCTTTGGCATATTACGTAATCACAAAGTGTGTGGCTGCCGTAAGGTTTTTATGGATAGTGTAAGCATTATTTGTGTCCAGTGCCCTGTCCCGAATCGTGCTGTTGAGTGTCCGGTGGGAGACGTTAGGCTATTCTTGATGATGTGATCAGGAACATCAGAATGGGACACAACCGGACACACTTGGGCAACAATGAGTGAATAATAATGGATAATGAGAAACCAGTTTCCATCCAGCTGATGATTTCGGCTCAAGGTCAAAATCCACTGTACAAGCGGCTCTATTTTTCATCACAAGTCTCACCTAGAATGCATCGTACATAGTACCCTGGGTAACCTACCAAGCCCTTGGAAGCCCACCTGCACCCAACGGCTTCCCGTCTCACTCCAAACGACCTGCTGCTAGATGAGACCGCACGTAATATGACAGCATACAGTACTCTCAATCTCGACCTTCACATATGAAATTGTTATGCTATCACCGGTTTCAGTTCTCACCGCACGCGCGGCCACCCATAAGAATCCAACGCCTACGTGCCCCATATTAGCAAGATAGTTACGGCATTTCTGGCATCTTTCGAAGCAGTTTGCAAGATCAATCAGGAGTGATCAAAATTCGCTCATTCGGTCCATGCACATCCACAGATCTGTAGATTATCAGAAGTCTCCATTGACACCCCTCCAAGCCTCTCCAAGTCAAGCCCCCTGCCGCAGAAGTTGCGGCACAGCGGCAACATCGAAGAACTCCATTAGCCTTCTCCAGAATGTCTTTTATGGATCCTTGCATGAGTCGAAACAGATCGCAGTCCTATTGGAATCTCATCCGGGCCGCTACAATCACAACAAATTTGCACCCTGTATGAGCACTTACGCGAGAATCTGTTTTACTTCTCGCAACTAAAACTGTCACTTCAAACATTCCAATGAGACATGGCGGTAGGATCCGACCATCACAGTTCATAGATTTCATGCACGTGTTGAGTCCTCAATCAACGAGAAACCACCCTAGGGTGTTCATCTTGCCGGTGTGAAAACCTTGTCAGGCTCATGTCACATGGACAAAGACAATATTTGCTAATGTCACATGGACCAGCACATCTGGAGAGTTACGACATGATTCAAGCACTGATTGGGCCTTCAGTTTCTCAATGGAAAGCGGTCGAGTGAATCCAACTATAGTACATACTGCTCTTTGTGATGGAAATAAGATGTGTCGTTATACTGGAGTATTAATCAGAAGTTTCTCGATCAACACCCAAGTCAGACTCTCTCATAAGCTACAGTGTATTGGATGGCAAACTCGCTTGTTGCTCTGCAGAACATTTTTTCCACGCAAGGGACGCTGGGTGTGCCACCAAATAACTCAATTTACGTGAGACAAACCTGATTCGCCAAGCCACCCCACCTGCTAATTCCCTATGGGGAAGCACTGCATGGATACCAATCGAGAAATGGGGGAATATATGGTGGGACTCTCAAGAATGAGGAACCAACTTTAAGCCAAATTTGGCAACTTGTTACG